>JBCJKH010068724.1:0-19260 GCA_039877255.1 Loriculus beryllinus | reverse complement strand
ATGCTCCAGGTGAGGTCTCACGAGAGCAGAGCAGAGGGGCAGGATCACCTCCTTGGACCTGCTGGTCACGCTCCTTTTGACGCAGCCAGGGTACACAGTGAGGGAGCGAAGCCCTGTAGGCATCGTTATCAGCACGCCTGCAGCGGGACAAGCGAGGAGAAAGGTGTGGAGGGGCCTTACCTGCCCGAGCACATCCACTGGGGGTTCTGACAAGGCTCCACTGTCCTCTCTCTTTCCCAGACCCCCGAAGGGCCGGTGCTCCTCTGCCAGTCCCCCCATGGTGCAGCCCGCCCGTAGTCCGGGCTGTGTGTTCGAAGGAGCCCCCAGCTCTCACCCGAGGGCCGCACTTCGGCTCCGCTCTCCCCGGTCCGCCAGCGCTGCAGTGGCGGGGGGCAGCCGCGGGGGGGCAGCACGGGGTTCACCACCTCCTACCCGCGGGGGGGGCGCGGCCGCCGCCTCAAGTCACTTCCGCCGGAGTAGAGAGGAAGGCCCCACCACGCGTTGCGGGTGCGCAGGCGCGGTTCTTCTCTGGGGCCGCCGCTGCTCCGCGCATGCGCCTTGGCCCCTCCACCGTGCGGGCGAGGACGGGAGCCTGGCGAGCGGGGAGGAGGCGGCGGCGGCGGCGGCGCTCGCGCTTCGGGCGCCCGACCCCGCCCCTCAGCGGCCCGCGCGCCGCGTGACCCCGCTCCCGCCGTCCCCTCCCTCCGCCCTTCCCCTTTCCCCCCCTCCCGGGGCGACCACCGAGAGCCGGGGGCGGGGAATGCGGCAGCCGCCGCCGCCTCCTCCTCCCGCCGCCGCTGCGGGCCTGCCGCCGGTGCTGGCGGCGGCGGTGGGGGGCCGCCGGACCTCCTGCTGAGGGGCGCAGAGCCCTCCCGCGGCGGCCTCCTCCCTGAGCCCGGCCCGGCCTGCCCGGCCCGCCCTGCCCGCCTCCCCGAGCGGGCCGGGCCCGGCGGCATCATCATGCAGGCTCAGCCGCTGCTCTACGAGTTCTTCAGCGAGGAGAACGCGCCCAAGTGGCGGGGGCTGCTGGTGCCCGCCCTCAAGAAGGTGAGGGGGGGAGCGGGGCCTCGGGCCGCGGTTTCGGCGCGGGGTGGGCCGCGCCTCGGCCGAGCTGAGGTTCGTGGGGCCGGCCGGAGCCCTGGACGCGGCTGTAGGGCTCGGCGGGTCTCAGGCGGTGCCACCCTGCCGGCATTAGCGGGAGCCGCGACGGGTCCCGGCGGCCCTGAGCGGGTTCCGGCGCTGGGGCGATGCTGTGACAGATGGAGCCGTGTAGATAAAATATGGCTAAAGGACAGGCGGGTCTCGGCCCCCTCCGCCGAAAAGGAAGCAAGTAATGCTGCTGCGGGTTTCTGCTGGGCTCCCGCAGCCCAGAAGTGACACGGTTCGGGGAGGGTTCGTTATGAGGAACTGCTAAGAGAATTTTGGTTAATTAGTGTTCGGTATTAATGACTTTCAGTTAAGCTTCTCTTAGTTTAAATACCTTTTCGCTGAGGAGGCTTCATTAGGATGAACTAGCATGTCTTGCTCCCTCGGGATGGTGAAGCTTGCGCCTGTGGTGTGGAAAGTATTTGGAAGAGGGAAAACATGGTGAGGGCTCCTCTTCCACTTCTTCAGCCAGAGCCCAGCAAGTAGGAGGTTTAAGAAACAAGAGGCTTCTGACACCACTGCTTGAACTGACTTCAGATTGCAGAACTTGATGCTTTTTAGTTGTACGCAGCAATGCTTTATGAGCCTGTCTAGTTACAGGGATTAACTGCAACTTTTGCTACTAGGGTTAGTTGAACTTCTTCATCCCCTATATGGATTGAAAGTCTAGAATATTGCAGTTGTACTGGTGCAGTATTTCCTCCTAATTTACTCTTACAATGTATTACCTTGCTTTTCTGGGTATGCGCTTTGAGGTCTCCAACACTGTGGTTGCAGCCAGTTCTTGGAAGTCGTTTTGCTTGTCTCATCCATGGCATGTACTGTTAATGTCTTATCCCTGATCAGTAGTCGCTTCTTTGAAACTATACTTCTGAGCCAACTATATAATGCTGCTGCTTGTGGTGTTTGTAAGCACTTGGACAGCCACCCAGCCTGCTTGGAAACTGGAGCTACCCAGGATCTCAACCAGCAAGAGTTCATTCCTTTGGAGGATGGTTTATTCCATGGTGTAGCAGAGGTTTATTAAATTTGGGGTGACCCTTGCTGCTAATTACTGGAGGACACAGACTGAGAATTTGAGTCAAGTATGAGCTAAGACTTTGGAATTACTTGCTGCATCTGAAGTGCAAGATTTCTTCCCAAGAAGACAAGCCATTTGTGGAGTTACCTGGTGTTGAAGATACTTGCTGCTGGATAAATTCCTTGGGGGGGGGGGGAAAGAATTGTGAAGTCTGAAGTCAACAGTGAAGTCTAATGATGACAAGCTACCACGGATGACAGACTGGCCCTGCAAGGTATAGTTGTCTTGGTTATGTTGTGCTGTGCTCTGTTTCTTACTGTGGGTAGAAGGGTTGCAAGAGTGAGGTGCAGTTAGTTCTGAAGGCTTCACACACAAGTCTGCAACCATCTGGGAGGTGTTAACTCTTTTGACCTCAGTTTTTCACGACATCACCTGTTTCTGGTCTTCTCTGAGGCTATTGCTGCCTGTGCTCCAAAAGTACAGCTGTAGTGCTGTCCTTCTAAACAGTAGTAGTAATGGAAAATCTGCCCATATTGTCCCCTGTTTTATTGAGCAGCTGACTACTTGAGTTGCAGAAAAACTATAAAATAACAGATGAAAATGTTAAATTGTTATATAAATGGCTGCTTCATTAATGGAGAAATCTGAGTATTTTACTAATGTATATAGATGGAAGTAGTGTTGGCTAGGGTGTTTAGCTCTAATAAGGACCCCATAAAATAGCGAACCTGTCATAGGTGGCAGGCAGAACCATTAATATTGCAGCATACTTGATCTGACAGTCGACTATCATTCACAAGACAGGTGCAGAACTGCAGCTTTGCAATCAGCGGGTTTGAGACACTGACCCCTTGTTCTGCTAGCTGAAGACCTGAGCTGTACCTGGAGGCCAGCATGTGGCACTAGAAAAGTAGGGAATGTGGCAGCATATGTGGGTGAGGTCAAAGGGCAGAAGTGTCCTGGAGGGAAACTAGTACATAGTGGCTTTGTCTGCTGAATTGCCAGAGCATGCTGTCTCAGTAGGACTCAGATTATCTGAAGCTCATTTACATCCTATTGTTACTAAAGGAGAACCTCTCCTTCATTTCCCCCATTAGCTGACCAGTTGCTGACACTCGTTCTCGGGTGGTGACAGCAAGCTGCTTTCTGAACTCCACCATGAAAGCAGGTAGATGCACGATCAGGGTTGTGATGATTTTCTGCATAGCTGAAAATGACACCTAGTACTAATAGTTTGGGAAGACCTATATAGAATTAATATCTCTGATGAGGAGAGTGGCATTTAATATAACATTGTTAAAGTATATATACCAGGATGGAGTTTTTGCAGCTACTGGGGGAAGCTGCCACATGTGTACTGAATCATTAAAATGCCATTGCCCTTTTATAACTGTGAGCTGGCTTGTAATGGGGAGCTGAAACTACAGCCTCAGAATCACTTGCTTAAAAAATAGGTATTGTTGAATCATTGCAAACAGCTTTTTCTCCCCCCATCTCTCCCAGTGAGTTATTTTGATTCTGCTTTTTTAATAAGCAACAAAACCAAGAATATGAGGTAAGAATAATCTCTTATGTTAACAAATTCTTAGGAGAGCATGCCTTGTATTTAATTAGATGTGAACCTTAACATTAGAACTGTATTTGCATTAAACAGCTGCATTTATAAAAACGAGCTCTTGTACCATTCAGATCATAATGTCATCCCTTTTCTTCCAATTCTCCTTCAGATGCTGTCAAGGTAGACTGCGCTGTACTCGGTTAAGAAGAAGATGATGTGTACTGAGATGCTTCTCTGCCTCATCACTGTTATTTTGAAGCAGAAAAGAGTATTGCAGAAATCCCAAGTTGTGATGAAAGACAGTAATTGTGGTGATGAGGTACAAGAAAAGGAAGTAAGAATAACAGCTGGTGTCTGAAATTGTAGTTGTGGAGATGGAAAGAAGGTGAGATGCTGGGGCTGAAGACAAAGGATTCAAGACATGTGAAACGCCAGAGCTCTTGAGTGCCTGGAGGTGGAAACTTTTAATACACCTTGTAAAATGGACTCAGAAGGGACACCTGCAAAGTGATGCCTCTTCCAACATTGGTGTTCCTTCGCTAATGGATTATGACCAGAATAAAATGTATAATTTCTTTTGATTGCTCTTCCTTAACATCTTTCCTTGTGGCTTCATCTTGGTTGTATAACTCTTGTTTATGCAGTCAGAATTTTTCTGCATACCTATGACCTGCTTTTTCCCTGATATGTTGAGTTTTGCAGTAGAGAGCATATCCATACTGATACCTTGAGCAACTCAATGACTGAGGAAAAAACAAGAACTTTCTTACCACATGGATATTACGCTGTTTATATACCTTGAGTTGCTTGGAATCAGTTGAGCAATTAACAAGGGGTGCTGGCCGAATTTGTTGTGGTCAAAATTATTGGACTGATGTGGCTTGACAGCTGATGGGGATTTGCTTCCTCCATTAGAGGAGCTGTTCCAGACAGAGTGCTTTCACATACTGCATGTATTGTACAGTCAGTCTTCTGTACCTTCCATGGAGCAAAAGAGATAAGAAAAGCAGCTTCAGTGACTGCAGAGTGCTTAGGGAGCTGTAGCTGTCAAAGATAGTTCTACCTGATTTATAATTACCTAGTTTTTCGAATCAATGACAATCCAGTTACCACTTGCTACTCAGAAGGGCATTTCTTATTCTTGGCACTGCTTCACTGCAGATTCTGATTCCTTTGGGTTCTGGAATCTGCTGGCCATGCAGGATAAAGTCAAGATTCTCCTATGGTTGAGGTCTTCATTGTTTTTCGTGTGCTCACTGGTGCAGTCTAATACTGCTGCCTTGGTATGTCAAGAGAAATGTTGGCAAAAATCTAAGTCTTGTGGCCGTTGAGTTGTTACTGAAGTGTAGCTCCAAGACATTTGTATTTGCTTTAACTTACTGGATTTTTGATTGATCAGAATAACAAAACATGGGCAGGTTTGCCAAGTGTCAGCAAAGACGTACAAGAATAGAAAATAAAAACCCTTTTTATGGAGTGCCTGCACTTTGAGAACACTCATCCATGAAAGCTGTATATAAAAGACTTAATCCGTGATGGTTATAGTGATTAGTTGCTTGTCAGTAGTTTTGTAGTCATTGAGGGAAAATTAACAAAAGATATGTTGAGGGAAAATAAGGGTTTTAACATTAGTGACAACTTACAAAGTTACAGAGGTGAAGAAAATTCTCTTTCTTCTCCCACAAAAATTTGTACTCTGTGGCCAAGTTGTTTCTACTAATAATCAGTTGAATAAAATGTGTCTGTGAAGATTTAGAGAATGTTAGGTTTAGGAAAGGTGTAGAGGAATGCCTATAGTCAGTAAAGTTTCACCCTCTCTGGTAGTGCTTTGGAAAACAGCTTGGCCTTTTGTGTCGTTACAACTTCTGTTTTATTATCAAAATGATGTGGTAAATATAATTGGGTTTTTTCTTTCAGGCACTTTCTTACAAGTGCTTCAGCCACCACCAAGGAAGACTGGCAGCGTGGCAGTATCTGTACTCAGCAGTGAAGCACAGCTGTTCTTTAGCAGCATTGGATTTTGATTCAGACTGTGACTTCTTGCCAGAATCCCCCATAGATATGTCTTCTTGCCCAGATACAAAAAAAAACCCAACTATCCCTAACCAACAGTAGCAGATGCTTTGGTTTCATTTAAGTTTGTTAGGTAGCTTTAGAACGATTTTCTTGTCATGCACTTTTTTTAAGCTACTGGAGCTTCTTCTGCTCCTTAGGAACTCAGTTCTGTATTGTTCTCTCTGGAGCCTTTCACATCTGTGATTTTCCCGGTGTGTTCTGGATTTAGCAGAACTGCCTGATTGCATTGATTCTTAATGATGATTTGGGAGCATTAGGCTGGTGTTTTTGTGAAACACTTGAAGTTTCTTTAAAAAGTCTTTGGAGAGGTGTTTTCACTGTAAGTTGAAATTTTTCAGCTTCATGTTTGACATAAAGTAGACTTTTCCTCATGGCTGCTTGGGGAAGACATAACCAGAAACTGTTGCTGAGGAAGCATGGTTTAGTATCAATCAGTTTGTTAAATCCACTGTGTGAGTTGTATGTGTTGCAAGACACCTCTTTCTAGCGCAGAATGAGCTGCTGAGTCTCAGTCTATCCCCAGGTTTGGGTTGTCTTGTGACCAGCCTAGGGGTTGTGTTGGACCAGTCAGAGACCAAGGCTCTGTGTAAGCTGAAACTGTTCTATCTGCAGTGCTTTAACTGAAACTTGTTTCGAGGTTTGGTCTAGGTGCTTACCGCAAGGCTTGTGGGTATGTTTGTGTTCTAATTTCTCGTGTAGAGTTTGAAAGGGATGCTTTGAGAAAGCTATATAGAATAAGTTGCTAAGGGTTATAAAGTAAGATCAGATATATTTATCTTTGCGTTATTAGGTGCATTTTTTAAGTTGGTTTTATTGACTTTTTCTGGCAGTTTAGATTTGTGGTTGCTGTAATTTTAAAGCTGTTACCATTCCGGGTAGAAACTCCATACTTTTGTTGATTTTTAATGGAAGACAAAAAAAGGGCAACCAAGGATTTTTCTGAGCAAGCACTTCTTGTCTCCTGTTCTTAAACAGCATGGAAAGCTGTTCAAGAAATGATGGCTCAGCTTATCTTTAAATAAAGAGAATCCTGATCTTTCCCTTTTGAGAATTAAGACTGAGAAGATTAGACATTTAAAAAGGTGATCATATGAGTGAAAACAGAGCTGTGGAGGTTAGGATTGGTAGCTGATACAGATTGTATTTGCCCATTAGAATTTGTTGGGGTATTCCAATGGATTGAATGCTTTCCCTTATAAGATAGAGACTTTGGGGGTGGGGCGGGGGTGGGGGGGATATGTAGGATAGAAGGCATGGGTTCTGTCATTATTTAAGATACGAATCTTATCTAAACATCACTACACTTCAGAAGTTGTTAGTCTATTTTTATCATGTGTATTCCTAACATAGGACTGTGAAGGATCTGGTGGGATTCAAGCCATGCTCCTCCTTTTCAAGGACGATAAGGCAGGGTGGCCCAGCTTTTTAAATTTAAAATCTGAGCTGACTTTGAGAAAGATGGAAACCCCCTGGTAGCTGGATCTTCTTTTTGAAACTGGCCACGTGATGCTGTATGCTAACCCATGTTCTCATTTTCTTACTAAATCTTTCATCTTACCCAGTCTTGCATCATGTCTTAGATAATGGACTTCTTGGAACTGGTATTGAGTACCCTCAGATAACACTGTTAAACTCTCGGTCTGAGCCTTTAGGTACTACATTAGTGCAGATGCTGAAATTACATGTTCCTGTGATAATTGTACACCAGCTATCCTGTAATTTTCCTTGTTAGTCTCCTTGTTTTCTTGCTTTCGCTTGTATGACTTTGAACTCTAAATGATACTAAATCTCACTTAAGTAGCGATGAAGCTTATTTACTACTTAATATAGATAAACTGCACTGGCATACCAGTGACACCTCATGATGTTTTCCTTTGCTGAGGTGTATGGTCTATTGAAGTAGAGCTTGAAAGTGCCAGAAGACAGTGGCCTTTGAGAAGAATGATGTAATTGCTCCCCAAACATAAATACTTAGGAAAAATGTTTGGAACTTTTATCTCCTGAACTAGGAGTAGGTTATTATTGTTGACTCTGCTTTGGCTGACTACAGATAATGTTTCAGGTCACAGCCTGATGTAGTATTTTTATTTATTCCTATAGACTCTGTGTTAGACTGAAAGAGTTGCAGTGAGGCTATTTAAGTCTACAGTCTGTTCTCTGAGTAAAGAAACAGGAGCTGCTCTTCATCACTCTGGTTTATCATGCTGTGTATTTTTACTGTTGGATTGGTAATTTAATGCTTCTCAAAATACAGAGTGCCAGAGTATACTGTAGGGAGAATGTGGTAGAAATTTGTTCAGTTTAGAAAAAAAACCCCAACAAAACATTAAAGACAGCATTTTCCAGGCAGCTCAGATCAGCTCTGATCTTTAGGAGAATACTCCTGCAAGTCTGTAATTCCTGGTGTTAAGATCTTCCAAGCTGGTACAGTATTTCAGATGTCAGTGTTTGAATTGTAAATAATGCATGGGACTGCTGGGCATGCTGTTGCTCGGGCACCTCCACAAACACATTCTGTAGCTGTGTATGGTGAACTTCTTAGGAAAAATGAAACTGTTGGCATAATCAAAATAGTTGCTTTGGCTAGTCAAATGGAGAGAAGTTCTGTTTTATTTTTGTCAGAGTGCTTTTAAGTTTAAAAAGCAGCAACTTCTGGAGGTGTTGGTTTTTTTTTAAGACCTCTGCATAAGGGTATGCAGTCTGCAGGAAACTAAGCGCATGATCGTGTGTATTTAAATCTCAGCAGTGGTTATATGAGCACCAGGACTGTGCCCAGACATGAAGTTTTCAAACTAATGAGTGCCTTAGCAGGCAAGTAGATTTCTATTTGATGCTATTGTGTTTGAACTTCGTAACATTTAATTCTTGCTATAACTGCAAACAGGAATGAAATCTCGGATGTGAAATTAAATAATTATGATACCACTTTTTGAACATAAACCTGGGTTTGATATTTGGATTGTTGGGTTTTGGCTTAAGGTAGTTACAGTCTTGTGATAGTGATTGGGAGAACTGGAGGCATTTTGGGTTGTGTACGGTGGAATGCTAAAATGACGAAATTGGGGCTTGAAAGACGCGTTGCGAAAGTTAGCAGTAAGCTTGCTCTGGCATAATATTTGCCGTCAGTGTAGGATTGAGATTAAAACTGCCTGCCTAAAATCTGAAGTGTGCCTGAAATTGAAACTGGTTAAAACTCTGCTGGTTTGTGAACTACAGAAGTGCAAAGAAAAGCTATACTGGAGGCTTGTTTTAGAACTTAAATCACTGTCTGGAAAAATAAGGGGAGCAAGGAGGATCTGCCTCGATGGATTTACATCAGTGAGAATTTACAAGCACTTATACAAGTAAACGTATGGAGGCCAAACTCTAAAATCTCTGAGCTGCCACTTAGTGTCAGGACAACACTGTGGCCTTTCTAGAAGTGGTTTTCACTCTAGAGGCTGAAATATTAAAAATTGGTGTGGAAACAAACCTCTAAGCTAACTTTAGTGGGAGCTTCCTAAGAATGGATTAAATAATTGGAAGGCTAAATACTGCTGAAACCATTGCTGTTTCTGTAGCCCTGTGAGAAAGTTCTCTATTTCATTATTATAGATTGAGTGATGAACAATGTGTTGTAAAAGGCAGAAAACCGCCATGTCTAAAATGTCTTGTACAAACAGTGGTTTAAGATCTAAGGGACAAAGATGAATATGTGCAGGGGGTTAAAACAGTTTTCCTGATAGCACTGTTATTCATTAGCTGCTTTTTTGGCATTAAACATCACAGCAATTTGAATGCATTTAACAATTGTATTTCTGTCAGGTATAGGTGAGTGTTTCGTTCATGTTTGTCTGGGGTGCCTTAATAGAGCTACGTTTTGGGTTGGATTTTCCTGAGCTGTTTGCCTCATTTGTCATTTTTTTTTTTTTGCAAGTAAAATATGTGGTTTGGGGAAGAGCAAAACTCAAAGCTGGAATTCTTCTATTCCCTGTAGGTTCAGGTGCAAGTCCATCCTAAACTTTCCTCTACTGAAGATGCATTGCAGTATGTGGAGGAGTTAATTCTCCAGTTGTTAAATATGTTGTGTCAAGCCCAACCAAGAAGTTTCCTGGATGTAGAGGTATAGAGAATAACTGTTAAACCTGTAATAATTTGAACTGTTATATGAAAAGTTAATATATTAATTGTTCAGTGTAAAAGGAAAAGCAGTAATTGTCTTTCTGTAGCAGAACCTTCTGCATAAAGCCTGCTGACTTACCCAATATCTGACTTCCTTATCAATTGAATTTGTTATTCAATGCACAGTAAAACTATCTCTGAACTGTATTACTGTATAATAGATTGTGAATGTAGCTTGTTTATGTTAATCTGACAGGTTTCTTTCAAAAGGCCTTTTTGTCCCACTGGTAGTGCAAGCAAACTATAGCTGCTTAGTCGGAGGCTCTGTGCTGCTGTCTCAGCAGTGATTTAGAGTGATATACACCCTGCTGTCCTGGAAAGTTGAACAAAAATAGTTCAGTCACTTTCTCAGAATGAGTTGAGGAACACTTCTTTCCTCTATGGGAACCTGTTCTCTTACAGTTGCCTTTTCAAAGACCTACGTCTGTTGCTTGGAAAAGCAGCTTGATGATTGAGAAGAGGGCTTGATCTGAGAAGAGTTTTTCCATCTGAGAAGCAAATTAGTTAAGCTAAATGACTTGAGCTTCTAAACCCATGAATATCTTGGTAGCCCTTTGTGCTTAACTGTGATTTGAAGATTTTGGTGCCAAGCTACAGACTCCATGTGTGGTGTGCCTGTTGGTTTTCAGTACTTGCGGGCTGTGCCTGTGCTGGGGTAGGTAACAAAACAAGATGCAACTTCCTCACATTCTGAAGAAAGTGGACTAATGGAAAAAAACAAAACAGCCCAGCAACAAAAAATCAAAACTCAATTAAAAAGTAAAAGTAGTCGTCTCTGAGCTCAAGATTCATTACTTTCATGCTTCCTCTTCTCTTCTGAACACTGAAACCTCTGATGGTGTTCCAGTGTCCCCATTAATGGCTGGCCTATTTTGCAACATCGTTCTGGTCTGGCAGTGCAAAAGACAAGAGGTTTGTGGAAGATTGTTTAATGCTATGTTTTAAATATTTAAAAAAAAAAAAAAACCAAAAACAAAAATATTGACACACAGCATTGCAGGACAAGTCTGTGACATCGGGATGAGAAATGCAAGACTTAGAGATGACCAAGCAACAACCTCAGTTTACCTCCTTTGTGTTTATGCATAACAGTGATGTCTTTAATTATATGGTCATACACATTTATTATTGCCCCAGGACACCTTCATTGTTCAGTCAGCAGGCTGGACTATTTTGGGGGAGTGAATTGGTTTTAGATAGTGAATGAGACTTTTTTACAGGACCTCTGCTTTCCTCTTGAAGAATTGTTTTGATGAGGGGAGAATCAGAAAAGCCTGTACTTTGCAAAGATCGGCGCCACCTTTATAGACTTGTATTCTGTCCCAACTAGTTTGTTAGAAAGTTTTTGTGTACTTTGTCCTGTACCAGATCATTGTAAGAGGTCATTAACTTCATCTTCCTCGTTTCGTGGTTGCTCAAACGGGGGTCATGTTTACGTAAGTGAGCACTTGTAACCGAAACACTCAGTGAGAACTGTGGTCTGAAAAACAAAATATGAAGTTATCAGAGAAACTAAATTTCTTCTGTCTGTGAACACCAGGGCTACCAAAAACTGAAGCTTCGAACCTTCAGAGCCCTGTTCGTGATTTCCAGCAGGAGAGGGTAGGTGCCCTCAGTCACCCTGGCTGCTGGAAGGAGTAAATAAACTGGGGCATATGTGGTCCAACTGTAGACTATGGAACTGTTTTAAAATATGTGGGTGTTGTTGGACATATTTTTACCTGTTGTGTTCATTGCCATTGTCAGAGTAGTTTGCACATATGCAGTCTGGACCACATCCTGATCAGTATTATCAGTGAAACAGAAAACTCGTATTATCTCATTCAGTGACTGTTCTGTACAGGGACTAAAGTACTAGGAGAAAGCATAGTCATGTATTTAAATGCTGAATTACTGGGCAAGCACATGAGGGAAGTGAATTGTGCCTGCAGTGGCAACTTAAATCTGGTATTTCTCAAATTTTGAGCACTAGATTATTTTATAATAATGATATTCTGATACGAACTTATGAATGTAGTGAATCGCATGTACCAAAATGATAACATTTACACGTCGCATGAGCTTTTATAGTTGAAATACTAACATTAGCAAATATTCTCTTGTTAAGTAATGGAGAGTGATTTGATAATGTAGTAGTATTGCTATGCTCATGCAGGTTGTGGATTTACCCTTTAGTTGTGGTTTGGTTTTTTTTTTAAGGATCGTGTTCAAAAAAGTTTTCCCCATCCTATTGACAAATGGGCAATAGCTGATGCCCAGTCTGCTATTGAGAAGAGGAAGCGAAGAAACCCGTTATCTCTCCCAGTAGAAAAAATCCATCCCTTATTAAAGGTAAGCAGTGGTGCAGTCCTGCTTTTAGAATGCAATTAGAATTTGATGCCTTTGTTTCATGTAGTGGCTGTATGCTGCCTGAAATGTAAACAAAAAAGATTAAGACTATATCTGTATTTGTTACCTAGTTTTAAGTGTTCGTGTTTAATAGCTTTTTTATTATATTTAAATACATTTAATTGTATTCCTGTTTCCCTTAAAATTAGTTAATTCTCTACGATGAACAAAGCCTAGAACTCATTTGTTCTGAATTTGATTATTCTAGTTTCATGACTAAGAAAATGCTCAAGAAACTTCTGGAAATAGCCCTAAATGTTTAAGTATGGTTATTGTCACTTCAGCAGAGCAACACCTGCACTTTCTTCTCTAGGCCTGCAGACAACTTGTTCTATTTCTAAAATGGACTGTGGATATGTGCTGAATGTTAGGGTCTTAAACTTACCTGGGTTTAGTTGTAACATGTGGTGTCTGTTCTGTTGTCTGAATAACAGTGGAACATGTTGTGTTTTTTTTTTTCTTTCAGGAAGTTCTAGGCTACAAGATTGACCACCAAGTGTCTGTTTACATAGTGGCAGTATTAGAATACATTTCTGCAGACATCTTAAAACTGGTTGGGAATTATGTGCGGAATATAAGACATTATGAGATTACAAAACAAGATATTAAAGTGGCAATGTGTGCAGATAAGGTAAGCCTAGTTCTTGTTTCTCATGTTAACAGGAAACTTTAGTTAAGCTTTGAGTGGACAATGTCTGTTCCTTATTGAGTACATCAAGTGTTGTACCTTTGAAAGAAGAAATTACTGCCATAAAATATTGTTCCAATAATAGAGCAATGCTACCAAAAAGGTAATTGAGCTTACAGAGCTATTGTTTGTGCCTAAAGTTTCTCTTCCTTTTGATATCACTTGCCTAATCTCAGCAAGGTGTGAATGCTTTAAAAATTACTGTTAAACAGCACTAACTTAAAAATGTAATATTCCTAAGCTCTAATAGTGGAGCATTTTTTGTAGCTTCAAAAAAAGAAGTCTGAAATTAAGCTTGGGTGTTCTGCCAAAATAAAAGACTATATTGCATGTGAAAAGCCAACTTTTGATGGTCCAGCCTATAAAAAGAACCCCACACCTGTGTTAGCATATCAGCCTAATCCTCCTTAGCGGTCCATATTTTTATCTGCAGGTAGTCTTTCTTGTCACTTCAGAAGATTGATTAGATTCAGACAGGAATCCCTGCTCTTTCCAGCAGTTAATAGGACAAAGTCCCCTGTCTGTCTTTCAGGTGCCTTTGAACCCTCCTTTCTTCATTAGCATCTCAAGTTTTCCATTGTTTACAGAACAAAGCTTGAAGTTAATCCTTTAAGGGATGGGATTTAAGAATGTCTAATCTTGAAGTCTAGGGATTTTCAGGTTTATCACTTCTTTCCAATATTTTGGCCTGGTCTGTGTTAACCAGTATCTTTGGTTGGGTTGTCTCTGTTTCAGTTAATGCCTTTATCTCTTTTTTCTTGTTTTTTCTTTTCATCATACTTTATTCACTTTTTTTTCTAACTCTGTTTAAAGATATCTAATGAGGTCTTGAAAAGTGAAATACTTCTCAGTCAGGTCAGGAGTCTTGGTCACTCTTGACTTTGGGCATATCTCTCTGGGTCATTAGGGCAGGGTTTGAAGGTGTGCTTGAATATTTGTCATAGAATAGTAACAAGAATAAGTGTTGTTGCTTTGTGCTTCTTTCCATCCTAGAACAGGTGCAATTTAGTTCATTTAAGAACTTCTGTTACATTATATTGGAGGAACTTTGATGTGTACAGAGAAGAAACTTTTGAAAGGCTCTAAACCCGTTGGTTTACTGCCTCTACAGAATAAGCCATTGAAAGGTGCTCCCAAGGTGTTTTCTTTCCAGTTGCATTGAGAAAGTTCATAGTATATTATTTTCATTCTCATAACATGTGTTCTGCTTGGTCTTATTTTTTGAAGCAAAACAACTGGAAGAGTTTCCTGGCCCTGTGTGCCTTTCTTTTTTTCTCAAGCACTTTCACACTTGCTTTTGTGCTATTCATCTGTCTGGAAAATTGTGCCTTGTCAACAAAAACCAAACTGCAATAAAATGCAAGCTGTTTTTCTTCTCTGTTTGCTCGTGCTTTCTATGGATTTCATAGTAGTGGGATATACAGCTTGTGAATGCAGCCTGGAATCTTCTAGCTCAAGTACATGCTAGAATTGCTTCTGAAAAGTAGTTACAAGTGTTGGAGCTTCCTTGAATACCTGCAATTTCATGTAATTTCCTACAGTAGTGACCCAATAATGTCCCATTCCCCAGAATCAGTTAGGATTCTCTTTATAACCTGAGTTCCATGAACTGGCTTTGAAAGATGAATCACCGCTTGTTCTTAGAGCTTCAGAAGAAAACAGTCTTAATGCAAAATGTCCATTGTTCTGCTTTCAAAGAAGGTTAAGACCAGGGTGTGAAGCAAGGACCTTTGACTCACTAGGAGAAAGAACCTGCTGTTTCCCATTTTCCCTCCTTGCTAGACCTGTATATTTGTGAGGAGTGTTAGGGCAAGACCTGTGTGAAGAATGACTGCTCTAGGTACGTGTGTTCTAGTATTCAAGTCTAATGAACCTAGCAGATGATCTCTTGAACTTACAGGTTGCCAAGTATTCTCTTGCAGAATAGTTCACTAATCTAATACCAGTAGTCACAGCTTGGTTAACTGATGTGTCTTCTGGAGAAGTGCCTATGGCATGCTATGAAGAATGAGGGCTAACTGTGAATGCCAGGTTAAATGCCATGTTTGTTGTGCTCGTTCAGAAGTTTATTTCTTGATCTGCAGTTCTACAATTACTTTGAAAAAACACTTCTTACTCTGTTTCTGTCATTTTAAAACCTCTAGTTCATATTTAATGTGTTAGCCTTCCTTCCTGCAGCTCAGAAGAGGTTTTTACAGCTTTGATCCTGCAGTCTTTTCCTCAATCTTGTCAATGATTGACAGCTGTCAGGTCAGTCTCTGCAGTAACAGGCATAGGTTTCCATGGCTTTACTTCTATTTGGGAAGGAGGCTGGCAAGCAGTTCTTCAGTTCTCTCATGCTTTGAAATTCACATGTATTGTTTGATACAACTCGTGACTTTCTGAAAGGGATGTAGCTCTGGGCAGCAAATTTGCTTATAAATACTGTTGCCATGTATCCCAGGACAAAGTCATATTGTATGTTGAACTACATCTTATGCTGGCTTGTTGAGATTTGCTGTGTCATCATAGATTGTTTGTAGACCCTTCTTTCTGCTAAACATACTTAAAATCAGGATGAATTTTACTAGTTTGTAGTTAACTTATTTAGTTTGGCTTTGAGATATTCTTTGAGTATCATGGAAACAACCCCAAAGTGTGATTTCTGTTTGCCATTTGCCTAAGTCGTTGTAATGACTTCGGCTCAGATACTGTGTTTGGAAGAAGTGTTCAGTGATCCACTTTTCTTGAAGTTCAAGTTATTAATTGCTTGTGTTTGATAAGCCTTGGCTTGGGTATGAACTGGGACCTCTGGTAGTCAAGGTCATTTTATCTATGTAGTTCTGCAATGTGACTGCCACCTTTTCTGAGGCTGGTGCCTTTCCTTGAGAGTCTGTTTTAACAAGAGAACTCAAAAGAGTTACTAAGGACAGAAACCAGGGCACACTGTATGTGTGGGTAGGCCAGTGTTGTTCACAGATAGCTTACAGGGTTTTGGGTGTGATCATGTGTGACTTCCTGTTAAAGCTAAAGCTGAAAAGCCAAAATGCACGTATTTTCTGACTTTAGATGCTGTAGTATCTTGAGGTTATGCATGGCTAATTCAGACTAATAGAATACAGCTAAATGTGTCTGTATACTTCATAGTCTTCTTAAAATTGTAATTGATTTTAGGACCACATTCTTGGAGAGATGCCTGGCTTGGTCTAAATGCAGATAATGCAAATTTACGTCAATGAATATTGCTTTTTCAAATGTTCAAGCAAGTACAGAATGATAATGTGTAAATCTTACTGCTGATCAGTCTGATTTCATGTGAAGAATAGATTTCATTAATTGGTAACTTACTGGTAGATATTGAAAAGAAGTTGTTCTCACTTTGTGGATTTCCCTGTCTTTGCTACTTAGGTATTAATGGATATGTTCCATCAAGATGTAGAAGATTTAAGTGCACTAACTTTATCTGATGAGGAGCCCTCCACCTCAGGGGAGCAAACCTATTATGACCTAGTAAAGTCATTTATGGCAGAGGTTCGACAATATATAAGGGAACTAAATCTCATTATCAGAGTTTTTAGAGAGCCATATGCCTCCAATTCCAAATTATTTTCATCTCATGTAAGTATTGTACCCACAAACAAGAAACTCCCTGTTATAATAGCTGTAAATGTAGATGAACGTTTCTAGAACTTAACTATTCTCCAGCTTAACATATCAGTAATAGAGCAAGCACCTGTCTCAAATTGTGAAATGGAAATAGTAAAGGAGCACTTGTGGGGAACCATGGGTTTTGTAGAGCTGTGGAAGAAACCACCCAATTCACTGTATTCACTTGCAGGCCTGTAATTTTTCTTATTGTTGTTCTTGCCATATTTGATTCATTGTAACTTTTTATATACTTAGGCATACATGTATTTGTTACCTAAGATATAAATTCTATGATCTTACATAAATTCTACAGCAATTACGTAATAAAATATATTATAAAATTTTGTTCTATAATTTAAGGAAGTGCTTGAGTTTCATATCATCAGAGTAGCTTTGCATGTAACATTCTTTCTCTTAGAAATTATATCAAATTCCCTGTTGAATTTTGTCTGGTTCTGTTGCTTTTTGCAGGATGTGGAAAATATATTTAGTCGTATATCGGACATACATGAACTTAGTGTTAAGTTATTGGGTCATATAGAAGACACCGTTGAAATGACAGATGAAGGTAGTCCTCATCCCCTAGTTGGCAGCTGTTTTGAAGACATGGCCGAGGTAAGAATATATTCTCTGGGGTTTTGGGTTTGTTTGATTTTTGTTTTGGTTTTTGTTTGTTTGTTTTGTTTGGGGGGTTTCTTTTTTTGCTATTTATGTATTTTAATGACTTGCACTTAGTTGCTAAGTGGATCTCTTTGGAGCTGCTTTAGTTTAGGTTGAGATTTCTTCTTCCAGCTCCACCATGATGAATAAGACTGCCTGGTTTTGAGAGTGCTTTTACATTTTTAGTCTCTAATCTTCAGTTTTTAATAGAGCTATTTAAAATTTAGAGAGCACTGGGAGGGGGGAAATACCTCAGACACCTGTGACTGGACTTTGACAGAAACAGAGGTATCCTGTAGATCAGTTGTAAATTAGGATTGCTGTGAAAAGAAAATGGGACAAGGACTTCTTTGCCAACAGACTTGCTGAGCTGGTGAGGAAGGCTTATAAACTGGGCTCACTAGTGAATGGAGACCAAAGCTTGCAGACTGAAGAATTGAGAGGAGAAGGACATAATGGAGTACATAATGGAAAACATGACAGCCAAGGCTCTTCCACCTTTTTCCTGACAAGGTGGAATGGCCAAAGGCTAATCTGAAGTCTCTGTTTCCCCAGGGTACGTGTGTTCATGTACAGATGATAGGATCTGTGAGTCTGTGCATGGTTGCAGAGCTGTCATGTGGCTGGAATTAGTGATGTAGCAGGAATGGAGTAATGATGTAGCACTGAATGGACTGAGGTACTCAAGCCTCCTTTGCTTGACTGTTAGTGCCAAGATGTGCTTCTAGGTTTACCAGTTAGGCCTGCTATCAAAGATTGAGGGAGGGAGGTGAAAGTCAAAGATCAAGTTAGGGACTCTTGATCTCAAGTGGCTATATGCAAGTTTACGAGCCAGGACAGGATGCTGAGACAGCTGTCTAATGTCATTGCAAGACTACTGGCTCATGTTCCTAAAATTTAGTGGTGAGTTGTGGAGGTCTCCGGTGACTGGAGATTGTTATACCCAGTCTCAAAAAGACTAATGAGGAGGATCCTAGAAACTAGAAGTTGGTCAGCATCTCCTCAGTCCCTGAGAAGATTAGCAAATCTTTCTGGAGCTCCCATCCAGCCCTGTGAAAGACTGTAAGGTGATTTGCAACAGCCAGCACAGATTTCTGAAGGACAGACTGTACCTGACCAAGTTGACTGCTTTCTAAGAGGAGATGCCTGGCTCCGTGGACAAGGAGAAGGGGCAGTTAATATCCCTTACCTGAATTTAAGCAAGGCCTTCAGCACAGTCTCATACTATCTTTATAGTCAGCTTAGAGAGATGCAGACTAGGTAATTGAATTAGAATGGGTGGGAAATTGGCTGGACTGAAAGGCTTGAATGACTATCAACAGTATGAAGTCCATCTGGTAGCCAACAGTTAGTGGCGCTCCTCAGTGTTTGACACTGGGGCTGATACTGTGTCTCTATTAGTGTTGTGGTAGAATGTCTGCCTCATCAAGTTGGTAGGTGATGCTAAATTGTGGGGGGACATACAGGAGGATAGGCTTTTTCTCTGGGGACCTGACAGGCTGGAGAAACAAATCAGTAGGAACCTCATAGAACTCAGTAAAGGAAAACATGTCTAGTCTCAGGTGCTGAACTTCAACTCCATGGAGTCATCTAGCTGCCTGGCTGAGGAGCAGCAGTGTTCGACGGGGCTTGAAAATCCTCAGGAAGGGGCAGTGAAGGCTAGCTGCCTACTGAGTTTTATTAGGAAAAGTGGGGCTGGCGGGTGGAGTGATCATTTCTGTGTAGCACTTGTGACCACATCTGGCATACTGTATACAGTTTGGGTTTTCCTAGTACAAGACTTCCTCGCGCAAGAACTATTCATTAGGGACTGTGGTGACAGGACAAGGGGTAACGAGTTAAGACTTAAACAGGGGAAGTTTAGACTGGATATGAGGAAGAAATTCTTTACTGTAAGGGTGGTGAGGCACTGGAATGGGTTGCCCAAGGAAGTTG
>JBCJKH010068720.1:33218-43232 GCA_039877255.1 Loriculus beryllinus | reverse complement strand
GTGAAACTTTGTGCTTCTCTATGATGTTTGAGGTTTTTTATGGCTCTTTTTCTGTCTTTAATAACAGTGTAGTGATACAGTCTGTCCTTGAGAAAGGTTTGGGACTGAGGGAATAGGGATTGAGCTCTTGATGCTTCCCATCCCTGAGCAGAGCTGTATGCAGGGGAGCAGCCACAAGGAAGAACCAGAAGTGCTGGGTTGGGATATGGCTTGGAGCAACCTGCTCTAGTGCAAGGTGCCCCTGCCCATGGCAGGGGTTTGGAACTGGATGAGCTTTAAGGTCTCTTCAGATCCAAATGTTTCTACAATGTTGTGATTCAATGATTCTGTGAAGATTTGGTGATTCAGTGATTCCAGGAAGGCACAGAGGAGGCCGGAGCTGTTCTTTTTCACCAAAACCCAAGCTCAGCTGGTTCTTCAAGGAGCTTTAAGTGTTACCTTTAGATATGAGTGGCTCAAGCCCTTCAATGATAGGATGGCTGGAGACAGCTTCTCCACTTCTGACTGGTGCAACCTGTAGGCTTGAGCTGTGATGGGGGAAACAAGAGGATGTCTTAGGCTCCAAAGATACTTTTTCCATTCCTCAGGCTGAGTGTTCTGGCACTGATAGACTGATACCTGCAGTTACCAAGGGCAGGCCATGAGCTGCTTGGCCCAGGGACTGTGTCTGATTGGGATCTGGTGTCTCAGAGCCATTGGGAAATACAGAGCTGGGACAAGGAGGAACCCTCGTTACCAGTCAGACACTGGGAGCTATGGCTTATCTTGCCATAGGGCCTTATCTTGGCTTGCTTATCTTCTAGTCCCTACTAGAGCAGAGCATCCCCAGAACTGTGCTGTGGTTCAGGTTTGAGGGAATAACACTTTGAAATACCCTTTGAGCCTCGCATAGCCATGCACTTGGTCCTTGTGCCTAGAAAGCTGTTGCAGCCTCTGAAGCAGGACACTTGGTTAATGCAACCACCATGCATTAACTAAGAGGGCAGGAGAGGAGGGGATCAGGAGCAACACAGGGGCACAAGTTGATGTGTTTTTTGTAGTGATGGAGCAGTTGTGACACATCCCATTTCCTCCAAGGGTCGGGAATCAGGGCTTCAGCCTGGTTCTTGCTGCTGCTGCTGTCGGATTTACGCCCAGCAGCCAAATGTGCATTGCTGTTGCCCTCCTTTCCCTCCTGGATGCTCCATCCCTGGAGCGGGTATGCAGGCTCTGTCAGCATCCCTACAGCTCCCCCCTGCACATGGGCTCGTCTCTGATCCCAGCTCCTTTCTCCTTCCCTTGGAAAAGCATTGGCTGGTTCGCCCTCATCGCCCGGGGGCAACCCCATTTGCTCAGTGGCCTTTAAAAATGAACCAAAACGAAACCCGAGCCCACTGGAATGACAAGGACATGAGCAGTGGGGGCGCATCTCCCTTTGCCAGCAAAACCCAGGGATTTGGGAGAAAATAGGTCATGTGCCCTTCATCCTATGCCACGTGGTGGATCTCCCAGGGCCAATGAGGTTCGGAGCCCTCTGCGGAAAGAACAAAAACAAATCACTGCGATTCTTTTTTCCTTCCACTCCCCCCCCCCATCCATCCATTGCATTTCTCATCCTTCCCAAACGTGGAAAGACCGGCCATCTGTGCGGACCCCCCATCAGCACTAAAACAGCCCTTTGGAGAAAGGTAAGAGGATTGTGTTGATGGAAGACCGCCTACCGTGGGCAACTTCTAGTGATGGGAACTGGGGAGGAATCATTGAATAAGTCGGGTCTGGGGCTCCAGTGTGGGGTAGAAGAGCTTGGGATGCTTAAGAGCTGTCTTAATTGCATCTGTGATAGAGAGAATCTAAGTCTGTGTTGAAGGAGGTGGAATTAGGGATGGAAGAGGTACGTGAGCGAGTCAATGGCTGCTCCTCAAGTCTCTCCTAGGAGGTATATCTTGGCAGTGTTGCGCACTGGTTTGGTATTTGCTTTAGTTTGATCCAATTGGATTTTACCTTTCTAATGCCGAAGGTTGTATCCCTTGATCGGGAAGCGTCCGGCTCTGCGTTAACCAGAACCTTCAGCCATTCCTAATCCGTGTGGTTTACAGAGCGGGCTTTGGGCAGTGTTTGGGTGGGAATTGCCTTAAAGCAATTGACCCTAAACCATCGTGGATATTCATCACCTCGGCTTTGATTTCATTTGTACCTTTTTGGCCCGATTTCCATGATTTTTCGTTTCCTTGTGCTGGAAATATGGGATTGGAAAGAGGAATCCCTTTGATTCTGAGGCTTTGTTTTCAGTTTGCTTTCAGATACCCATTTTACTCAGGGTAGCAAAATTCCTTCCAACACTGTCACATTCCCATTGCATTTCCTTTGGTTATCCCATTGTTTTCTAGGTAAGAAAGTGGAATCTGAGTTGCAAAGGTTATAAAGGATTCAAACGCTGTTAAATCCAACCCCCAGATATCACCCGCTTCTTAAAAAGGGAGAGTGTTCTTGGATGTATTTTTCTTGGAATGGGAATTTTCTGGGATAATGTCGTTTTAATGTGAACCAGATTGGAAAATCTCAGTTTATGAGTCGGAAGTCACCCAGATAAAGCAGAAATGGTGAATTGAGGGTGATGTGTTTAAGTTTGCATAAAATGATTGACCTTTGCTTTGACAGATGCAAAGGCAGATGCTATCCTGCATTTTGCTACAGAAACCCAATCCTCAGTTTTCCCTAATATCTGGGGTTTGGCTTTTAATAGAGAATTCTAGACCAATTCTGTCATATTCCTGACGCTGACCTTTCTCCCCTCTTTTATGGATTAATTCCTATAAACATGTTTAATCTTCTCAGATGCAGAAGAAATTCTATCTTCCTGAGAAGTAACTGTTCTTTTAAGCTGGTTGAATGGAGATGGCATCTCTTTATGAGTTAAACCCATCATTTCATGGTGGGGAAAAAAAAAGGCTATGGATCAAGGGGAAAAAAACCCCAACCCAAACCAACTGTTTAAGTGGTTTCAACGCAATTTCAATGTCTTCAAAATGTTGAAGAAGCTGTGGGGTTTTAGTGCATAGGATCAGAAATAGGGATGCGCTCAGGATGGGATGGAGCAAACCATGTACGTGGTGGCCAGCACCCATTTGAGTGGGAGAAGAGGGGACGTGGATGCCTGCACAGAGAGATGCTCACCGCTGTGCAGCTCTTGTGGGTAGCTACCAGAGATGCTTTTACCCTCCCCGGTTTGGTGGTCCCAACACTGATTTTCTCATGTGATACTTATTTATTCCATCATTTTTATTATTATTTATTGTATTTTCTTCCAAGCTGGGGAAGAACGGGTGTTTGCTGTGGAGTAGGCACCAAGCCATCCAGCTTGGCTCCCTATGGAAGTCAGGGCTCATGCCTGGAGCACAGGGACAAACCCAACCCCTCTAGGGCAGAGTGCTTGCAGCCCTGGCTCCCATCTGTAGCCACGTGTCTGCTTTTGGAGAAGCAGAGGATGCTTTTCCAGCGCCAGAAAGGAGCCCCATGAGCAGGATGGAACCTCTGCCCTCCAGCCCCATGCTTTTGCAGTGCAAGGGTGGGTGGCAGCCTGCGTGGTTTGAGTTTGCCAGGCCTCTGCAGCTGCTTTTTGGCTAAATAGAATAGAAGGTGCATTTAAACGTGTCCCCGATGGGTGAGGGCTGTCCTCATTGCTGTGATTTGCAGCTCACCAACCTTCATGCTGAATGCATCCATCCTAGTACAATGATTGCGCACACAGGCACATAGGATCCCAGCCTGATTTTGGTTGGAAGGGACCTCAAATCTCATCCACTTTCAACCCCTGCCACAGGCAGGGACACCTTCTACTAGAGCAGGGTGCTCCAAGCCCCATCCAGGACTGCCAGGATGAGGTCTGGGGACAGGGCTGATGTTGTCCCCTTCCCCATCAGCCCCAGTGGAGCAGATTCCCCCTCACCCGGTGCATTGTGCTCAGTGTTTAGACCCAAGGTTATGGAGGACCTACCGCAGGGAGAAGGGAGAGAAGAGAAGGAGGCTCTCCTTGATTCTAATCGGGGTTGAGGTTTAGCTGAAGTGAAAACAGATCAGGAGTGACAGTTTTGGAGCCTGCTGTCAGGGTCTGAGCGTGGCGTGCCGGCGATTCAGCCGCCAAAGGCCCCCATCCATCCTCCTCCTCCTCCTCCTCCTCCTCCTCACCAGCCATACCAAGGGAGAGCTGCCACTGCTGGGCACAGAGTGGGGACCCTGCACCTCTGGCATGGCCACTGGACAGTGCTTGTGGCTGGGGACTGTGTCCAGCCTTGTGTTGTCCACCTTGCATATGGATTCACCCCTACCTTCCCCAGCCCCATGCAAATGGATGCTTGGGAAAGGAAGGATGGGGTTTAGTGCTGCATCCTGACTGATGTGCTCGGTCCTGAGTGAGTGATGCCAGGTTACTACTCCAAGGACAGGGAGAGACCCCAAGGGTCTTCCTTCCCATGTCTTCCATCAATCTCCCATTCCCAAAGAGCATCAGGGTAGATCAGGTTTGTGGAGAAATGGCACAGGCAGAGAAATGGAGCATGGAGGAGCTGGGATTTACAGGGCCAAGCTGTTCCTGGCTCCCCATCAGCCTCGCTTGGTCCCCACGAGGGGACCAACAGAATGATGCCGTGCATTATGTCCCTAGCATGTGGGGGGTGGTGAAATGGGATGAATTCCCCCATCCCTGCATCAGGAAAGGTTGGTACCTGCCCCGATGCTTTGAGATACGGTGGCATTTGTGAGAGTAGCCCCAGCCCTGCATCTTCCATCTTGCACAGCATGACATTGGGCTGCCATTGAATTAAAACCCGGATCAAAGCATCAGTAGAGACTGAGCATGGTGGAAGTAACAGGCTCCTTGCCTGTCTTAACCTGGCACCTCCTGTTTGCCTTTGTGTGCTCCAGGTTGGTCCACCAGCACCTGGACAGACCCCTCTAAGGCAGCCCCTGCACTGTGAGCTTCATGGCTGTTTCCAGGGATTAAAGAGAAAAGGGAGATGGGATGAGATGAGGCAGTGGGTTGCTTCGCTCTCGGGATGAAGGGATTTGTGGACTGTTCTCAGATCAGTAGATTGAAAATGGAGAGAAATTATTGGGATGATGCTGCTTGTGGGATTAAAACCAGGGCAAGCTCTGGAGGAGGGGAATAATGAGGGGGGCTGCGGGGTGCCTGCTGCTGGGAGCTGCAGGGACATGCTCCTGGTCGGATCTTCATCTGTTTTGCAGGATGCAGTGGATGCATCCCTTGTCCCAGCTCTCCAGGGTGCCCCCCAGTTCAGAGGATGCCAGGAGTGTGCCTGGAGTCCTCTCATTTCAAGGCTTCTGGGGGACAACCTGCTTGTCCTCTGAGGTCCACAGAGCTCCACATGGTCTATTCTCCTTTTTGTGAGCATTGTATAGCCAAGGCATTATTATTTTGGGTATCCTTTGGCCTTTCCCTGGCAAAGGGCATGCAAAAAGTAGCACACAGGGGACTTCTACCTGATTGTCTCACCCTTTGGTTTCCAAAGGGGTGCATTTCCAATGCTGCTATCCTTTGGGCAAGACAGAGGTCCTTTGGAGCTGAAGGCAGAGCATCCCTTGGGGCATCCATGAAGGCATCTCCTGTGCAAGGTGTCATCTCCTGACTCCCATTCCTTAGCCTCTGGCTGGGAGAGAAAGGCTAAAGTGGGTGCATCCTAAAGCATGGCTGACCCTGGGCATCACTCAATGTCAAATGCAGTTGTCCAACGAAGATGAGCTTTACTTGGAAATACACCAATGTCTGTAAGGTTTAAACAACCACCTCTGGCACAAGGGCACTGTCACCAGCAGCATGTTGCTGTGGGGAAGCTCTTTTCCAGTGCCTGACCTGGATCTTCTTCCTTGCAGTTTACTCAGGAGCTCTTCCTCTGTTTCTGTGTGCTTCATTGCACGCAGCCAAGCTCGGTACTTTGCCTTGCTGAACTGCATCTTATTTCCTCCCCTTTGCCAAGCTCACTTTGGCTTCTTGCTCTGCTCCCCAAAAAGCTTCCTATCCCTAGGTTGTCACCTGGAAGTTTAATAGGAATGCTATTGATAAGTGGTTGGGGGGCGGGGGGGAGGGCTAGAGCATCTTCAGATGGTTTCATCTGCCTCAGGCTTCCCTGGCTCTTTCAGGACAGTGCCACATTGAACAGCCTTGATACTGCCACCCCTCTACTACCACTTAGGGCATTTCCCTCATCTGTGAAGGCTTATCCCAGGGGATGTTTACAGAAATGCTGGATGAGTTATCCCAGTGCCCTTCCCATCACATGAGTGCCTCCATCCTCCAGCAGCTTGGTCCAGCCACCCTCTGCAGCACTGCTGGTGTGTTTCCTGTGTCCCCTTGCATGCCTATGGGTGCAGATACGGACCGTGGCATTCCGGCAGTCACATTCCTGGTCTCTCTGGTGCAAGGCGGGGACATTCCAGCCAATTAATGGGAGCGTTGGGATTGCCTTCCCAGTTGCTCAGATGCTGCGGCAGAATCTGCCCGGCTCTGCAGTGCTGAGCCCTGCGGCAGGGTCCAGGCTGGCTGTGCAATGCAGAACTGCTGGCTCTGCCTTCCTCACATGGCCATGGTACATCTAGACTGAGCAGAGACCCAGCCAAGGCTTGGTCCTTGCTGATCCTGGCCTCTCCAGGACATTGGCTTGGGCATGGAAGGACAGCCAGCCTTTCATGTAAGACTTGCGATAGATGGGGTTTAATCTGTTCTTTAATCTCTTGGCAGACCAGAGGAGATCAGGGTGGCATTCCTCATTGCAGGAAATGCTGTTTTCTCAGCACACAGGTTCTTGAGTCCACCCAGGCTCACAGACATCTTGAGGATGCTCTTGGTCACTGAGTCAGAATGGTTCCAACTGCGTAGTGCAAAGAGCGTTGGCTCTCATCACTTCATGGGGTGACATTCCTGAGGTGCTCAGGTGTTTTGACAGTCACTGACATGTTTATTGGGAAATGGTTCCAAAAGTCACCAACAGGGTGAACTGGAAGCAGCTGAATTCAAGTGTGTTGTACCCACGCACCAGCTCACCTCAGCCTTCGGAAAGCTGCTTGAATTCACTATGAAATCAAACCAATTCAATGTTATTCTAAGCAGGGTGATCTCAGCTGGTCACGGGGGTGGTTTAAGAGGTTCAGTGACTGATTTTGCTGAGGGTCCTGCAGTCAGAGAGCCCTGGAATAAGCCCAGACTGGGTTTTCTACCAGCCTGCTCCTGCTCCATCCCATTTCTCTCCTTGTGTGTCCAACCTCTGTTTGTGACAGAGGTTCATGTGAATGAATGGGAATGCTGCATCCTATAGATCTCTGAGGATACATATCTGATCTGGCTACCTAAATTTCCTCTAGACCTGGTAATTAATGTAAGGCTCCAAGTTTTGCTTCCTACAGATGTATCAGGGCAAGAGGTAGGTGCTATCATCCTGCTGTCCTGTTGTGTGCAATGAAGTGATGTTCCAGACCTTCATCCTGAGAAGACTAGTAGGGAGAAGCTGTAGCTTTGTTCATGAGCCTTCACACAGAAGATCGTGACACCAGCATCACGGTCACAAAAGCAGTTGTTCTCCTTGTTCTGAACAGGGACTCTCACTGAGCATCCCTCCCTGCGTTCCCAGTGTCCAAAGGCTGGAGCCAGGGGTTTGTGCTGTGTTGTAGAGATTTTCCTGTGCTGGTGGTTTGTATTCCTCTTGGTTTATCCATCAGTCCAGAAATCCCTCTGAGACACATGAAACCCCACTGGAAAACTACAGATGGGAGGTTGGGATGTTTAGCTGGGATGTGGCTGAGCCCACTGCAGTATGGCAGGAGCTATGAGTTGCACCAGAACTCTAGCTAATACCAGTATCTAAAGCCAGTATTTCTCCCTGGAAAAGCTTGAGGGCAAAGAATCTGGGATGAAAGCCTTCCTGATGGGAAGGGTGGTAGGAAATGATTGCTTAGGAAATGGAGAAGGGCTGCAGCCTGCAAAGAGGTTGGTGAGAGAATTCCCCCTGAGGCATGGAGGTAGCAAATGAGGCAGCAGGAGAGGTGATGCCCTATGATGGTCTGGCGCTGAGGGGAAAGGGGGGAGCAGAGGAAGGCATGTTTGTATCCCCACAGTGGTAGTTGGCATAGAGGTGAAGGAGACTGGAAGTGCCCACAAGCAAGGAGGGGAAGGCAGGTTCTAGTTACTCATCACAGCCAACAAGGAACATCCTGGCCTATAAATGGAGGCATCTCACCCAAAGAGAGAGCAAATGGCCAAGGGTGAAGCATCCAGGGATGCAGCAAGAGCAGGGACGTTTGTCTCCTGCGAAGGAGAAAAGGGCAGGTGAGGAGCAGGGATGCAGGGTAGCATGGGGTGGCTTTTTTGGCTTGTTTTGGTTAGGGTTATCTTAAACGTTACCACTGGAGCTGGAGAGTAAGAGGGGGAGAGATCAACTCAAGTACCCATGGACAATGGCAGCAGTTGGAAATGCAGCTTCATTGCAGATGGCATTTGGTGTCACTTGTGTAGATGATGCTACTGTCTTCTTACAGCTTTGTCTTCTGCCATTGTACATTGTGCCATTGGTGCACTGCCATTTGGAGCCTGGGTTTGCAAGGGAATGCTTGACTGTGATGTTCTGCAATGGCATCTTTGCTCCTTCCACCCCCATCCTGACCTGGCCAGCCTGCTTTGCTGTCATAATCCTGGGCTGGCTGCAGCACGAAGCTTCCCAGCCGCTCAATGTGACGCTGGAAATCACCGGATTAGGTCTTAATGGCAGGATCAAGGCCCTGGGAGATGAGCGTGGAGGAAGCTCTTGCTCACGCAGATGGCCAGGCAGTGCTCCCTATTAAAGCAAATGAGAAAGGGCAGAAAAGTAGCTTCTTCCTGGCTTTTCCCTGCGTTTAGCACATCCTTCATGTCCCAAGGATTTCCAGATGCTGGTCTGAGGTTTGTGAAGGTGGTGTTGAGAGGTCGAGAGGTGTTTAAATCTCTTTGCAGTGGAAAATGTCTTGAGTGGTGGAATTGCTGGCCAAAATGTTAATCCCTAATGTGAAAGCTTGCTATCTACATTAGGAATCTGGGCCATTCCATAGCGTATTGTGGTGTGGTGAAGGACACTGGTGTTTTGTGGGCATCTGTCTGCTGGTGGGGCTCCTAAAACACCAGAGAGCCTGAGGAGCATGCTGGGGTTGTGTCTCAGGGTGGCATTACCAATGAGCAACCACAAGATGCTCCAGGGTAGGGTTTCAGGGCACAGAATCCCCATACAGACCCTCTTCACCAGCACACATTGGTGAAGGCTCTTGTCCAAGGCTCTGAGGTGATGGAGTTTATCAGCCTGCACCACGTAAACCCTACCTTGTGTGTCTGTCTTCTGGCAGTGTTTAAGGCCAGGTTGGAAGGGGCTTGGAGCAGCCTGCTCTAGTGGAAAGAGTCCCTGCCCATGGGAACTGGATGGGCTTTAAGGTCCTTTCCAACCGAAACCATTTGATGATGCTATCTGGGTGTCTGCAGAGGAGATGCAGACAGCATTTGCTGGAGCTGCACTGCAGGACTTGCTCATGCGTGGCTAATGTGTCCATGGAGCTCACATGGGTGCATGGGAGGAGGAAGAGAGGAGGACTTAGCTTCAGCAAGCTCCTACAGGGACACCAGCCCATATGGAGGGAGGCACGGGGATCCCAGCATTTGCTTTTCTAGCTCCTATTCTAAACCGGGTTGGAGAGCAATGACTCCACCTTCCTAAAGTCTGGAAAGGAGAGAAATCAGAATATGTTTCTATGTGTTTATGTGTGGGGATGAGGGGTCTTTCTGCCCTTTGAGCTTTGATTTTTCTTTCTTCTACTCAGTCACTGGTGCCTGAGCTGCTCTTCAGACATAGGGAATTCCTGGTATGTTAAGGAAATTTGTAGGATCCCAGCCTGGTTTGGGTTGGAAGGAACCTTAAAGCTCATCCAGTCCCAACCCCTGCCACAGGCAGGGACCCCTTCCACTAGAGCAGGGTGCTCCAAGCCCCTGTGTCCAACCTGGCCTTGAACACT
>JBCJKH010068720.1:20158-33118 GCA_039877255.1 Loriculus beryllinus | reverse complement strand
CCCGTGGCAGGGGTTGGAGCTGGAGGAGCTTTAAGGTCCCTTCCAACACAAACCAGGCTGGGATTCTATGATTCTATGACTAATTACAATGCAGCTGCTCCTACACCATTTTTCTAAAGATTAATACAATTGATGAAAGAATTTGAACAGAAAAAGAAATACATAAAATTACACGCCCACAACACTTCTGATGATTTTCCATCTGTATATACATCCCATGCACTACAAACTCCACCAGTTAATAATCTTGTCCTGTATTGCCGACTCAAATATTCTGCTTTTATGTCTTACAGCATCCCCAAACTGCCCGGTCATCATCCTACAAAAATCATACCAACCTGCTTTTGTTTTGGAGAACACCAGGTAAAAGGCTTACACTTTTTCTGGAAGACAGAGAACAGGAATATTTTGCCTTTATCAACAGGCAAAGAAAACAGAGGAACACTTTGTTTGAACAGCTAGAATATCCCTGTGCTCCAGAGCGGAGATAAGGCATGTGGAAGTGCAGTAACTGTACCAGAGAAATGCTTCTTGCCATCCCTGTGTCCACGCACACAACAGCTTTACTTTGCTTTGAAAATTCCACATTTTCAAAGACTGTCTGCAGTTGGACGTTTGCCTGGATCAAAAAAGGGCTTTCCCCTTCCCCTTGCAACTGGGACTCCAGGCTACTATAAACCGCATGTTTCTGACATACAATACTACAATACCATACCAGTATCACATTTTGCAATGTGCATGATGACAAATAAATAGTAACAAAATCATTAGGAACTGGTTGTAGTAGCCTCATACTCTGCACTGTTTTGACTTACAGTGTCTGTGCTCACATGGACTGGTGATGAAATCACCAGCAAAGCATCTCTGCAACAGTGGTGGCTTAGATAGGAAAGATCACAAGTGCCTAGTATTTCGCCACCACCTGCTCAAAGAGCAGCACTCCTTTTTCTCCAGCCACCAATTGCAGCAGGTAGGGGCACCTGTACGTGTGGAATCCACAGACTCTGAGGGTCATGGACAGAGTGATGCTAGGGTAGAATAGGGTCATCTCCCAGAAAGGTGACATCAGTGCTTCCCATTTCCATCTTACACTGAAATCTCTGCCTTGAAGTCCTCTGTACTCAAGTCCTCCTACAGAAGAAGTCGGGAGGACCAGGGATTACGTAAAGGAGAGCAAAAGTTAGAGAAGAGCATTTCCACTCACAATGAGCTGTTGTCCAAGAAGTCACGAGTAGTATCAAGAGACCTGGTAGTAATGCAAAACTCTACCTGATGTCAGTGCTGTAGAAGACACTGCTGCACGCTATGCACTCTCCCAAGCATTTCATGCTGGGTGGAGACAAAGGCTCCTGCTGTGCAATGCAACACAGAGATGAGAACCAGACCTGCAGAAGAAGCAGCATAGACAGACCACTGCAACTAGCCTGAACAGGGACTGGGATTTGTCTCTGGTGAGATGGAAAATAGCAAGCTTAGGACTGAGGGCTAGAAAATATTGAGGTGGGACAGGGAGCTCTCAATTGGGGTGATGGAGGCAACAAGAGAACAAAATATCAAGGTGCTGAGAGAAACAAGAAAGACAGACCTAACAAAGACGGTGGAAAAAGAGAGACGCGTTTGAAGATCCCAATAAAGCAAAGACGGACTGAAAACTATTGAGAAAGGAGGGAAAAAACAAAACAATAAATTCCCCACACAGAGCCAGACAAAGTAAAGAGTGGAAGTCAGTTCATAAGAAACACTAGAAGATGAGTAAGGAAAATGGGAATTAGGACTGGATAGCAAGCAGATTGCGTACTGAATAAACAGGAAAGTTGGAAAAAGATCAGCATGAGGATGGTGGGAATGTCTGGCCCCACAGCTGCTGGGACTGAAGGGACCAGAGCAGTGCTCCAGCTTTCTGTACACTGTATCGTAGTGTAAAACACTGGGTGAATTCAGATTGCACAGACAGCCTTATTTCTGACAGCAGGCTTCTACATGTTTGACTTTGCAACGTTAAGATCTTTTTGAGTGTGATTTAATTTTTTTTTGGCCACTTGTGTTGTAAAAATCAGAGCACTGCAGCTTCAGCTCGTGAGCAGCAGCTGTGGCTGCTACCATACAAACAGCTATTAATTTACCTGAGGGTGATCCTTATTATTTTTCATGACAATAATAATAAATGAGCTATGTACACAGACTGATGGAAAACAGACTTTACAGTTTCTGTCAGCAGTGTTGTATTTCTTATAAGTTTGAATTTTTATTTGAAGTTTCCTGACCTCTTTTGTTAGCTAGTGAGTTGATCTCCATTTTACATTATAACACCAAAGCAGAACACATTAACTTGGAAATGATACCCAAAGCTTGAAGTGCTGCTGGATCATTTGCCCTTATTGAATGAAGGCAGATTTCTGCATTATATTACATATTGCTACTGGTGCCACAGTTTTAAATATTGTTCTTTTCATCACTCTTTGTCAATTATCCTACATTCAGAGGGTTTTTTAACGAAATAAATATTCCTGCATGGTGAATGTCAGAATTAGGAGAAAAGTCCTGAAAAGCCAGCTTATAAATGAAATTCTGATTTCAGTAAATTCATTCTTCTCAGATAGCTACATTTCCAGAATAAATTATCATCTCTAATATCATTACCTGAATATAACAAACCTGCATTGTAAAGGGTCTTGGCACTGAATGATGATAGGCATCAGAGGCTTAATGTTTAATTACTGAACAGAGTTTTCTGGAGACTTAAGAGCTAATATCATTCACTTGCTGCTGCTGGCGATGTGGCAGAATATTGTGGCTGTTACGATCTGTCAAGGAGAAGTGATTCATAAACTTTGCTTGTGCTACTCAAACCACAGCTGGTGGGGATAAAAAATGGACACCTATTTATGGCAGTAAACCCCATCAGGAAATGTCTGACATTGCGCATACGTGACGAGCAAGTAGAAAGTCTTAATGAGAAGAGGAACATACATTCCTCTACATAGTAGAGCACAGAACACCAATTAGTTACTGGTATTCCCTTTATACGTTTTAGAGGCTAAGCGTAATCCCTGAATCACAACTGTTAACTATGAGTAAACTAATTCTCCTGTTAATTAATGAAGGTACCATCACTGCTCAACAAAGAGAGCAAAAGGAAGGTGGGCTCGGCACCTTATTTTAATACCCTCTCAATGTAAACTAGGCAGCAAAGGGACAAAAGAAAGGGGAGAGTGAAGAAGATTCCAGTGTCTAATTTTCGGCTTACTACAGATAGTAGAGACACATCTTTAATTCCTCAGGGAACTGAAGACAAGGATACCCCCAGAGACCATATAAAGGTTTCGTGGGGAACAGCAGGTGTGTGTGACTGACTCAGATCTAATGTGATTTTTTCCCCTTCCAGCTTGTTCTTTTGTTCCAAACCATTGAGCAAGCTGAAATATAGGGAGTTAAAATCCACAGCCTGCCCCAACATATCAAGAATAAAATATACATCTGAGCATTTTGTTCACTTTGTCCAGAAATGCTACCAATAGAGAATGCAGGAAGGTGGCGACATTGCTGTGAGCATTCCTGCCAGCACTGCATCTATCAGGGTTATGCACCCACCAAAGCAATCTTCTTGCAAATACAAGCTCTTAGCACCACAATTGATAAAGTTCACTTTCAAAGACGATTTCAAAGGAAAGAACATGCAAGTCGTATACCTAGATATGCTAAACAGTTGTAAGAACAAATGTTTGCCGTGGTGGTAATAAAGCCTGATTTCTATGCCAGACACAATCTATTTAAAATAATATCTACACATTTAAGTATTGACATGTTTCTTTGTATGCATGAGTAGCTCTAATTTAAATGTGTAAACGTGATGTTGAAGAATAGGTGAGGACTTCACCCACTGTGAATACCCATGCAAGAACACCACTGATGGAAAAGTTTTGATAAGGTTTTTCCTGTTTATGACACTGCAGTTAACTGATTGAGAAAACAAACCACTATGTTTTGATTTATACTGTCAATTGCAATTTTGAGTAATGAATATGTCAAGTGAGTAAGCAGAACAAAGAGAGCCGGTGTAGGCTGAAAAAGAGCTACAATGTGAAGGCAATGAGCAAAATAAGTAAGTGTGCCTGACTGGGGAGCTTAAAAAGAAGGAAAACGAAACCAATCCCAAACTTGGTCTAAATTCATCACATAAATGATGTCCTAACAGTTCCTCTGAATTTTGTAACAGTAAACGACATAAGTTTAAGCTGATACACTTGTCAGGCTTGCTTCTCCATTTCAACTGCTTTGTTCCCTTAGCGCTTCTCATTCTTCTTGAGTAGTTTCAGTTCTCCTGGGAATGATTTCTTTTTCTTTTCTCGGAGACAGAAAGATTCAAGCATATTTATGAAGTGATGACTTACACTGGAGAGAAGAGCTCTGTGATGCTTTTGCTCTGTCAGAACTTGTTCAGTAAAAAATGGGAGCGTTATGCATGAACTGTGAAATCTCACTAATAAATTTACAGCAGCATACGACTTTCTCTTAAGTCCTAACTTTGCAACAGTTATGCAACTTTGCCAAACTTAAGCCAGAAGTCCTCCAGCTTCTTTTTGATTGGTAGTCATATACTTGGAGATACCCAGTAATGGAATAACTCACAACTATGTTCTGATTCTTTAGAGGAGTATGGAGATAGAACACTGTAGATATCTGAATTACAACGTTCAGCTCCTAGATATTCAAAAGAGGCATTTTTTGAGCATATTCACCTGATCTGCATATCCCTGATCTGTGCAGGCTGAAAGACAACGAGACAAATCCTTTCCAAAATGCCTTGTTTTGTAGGCATGCTTGAATCTATAAATGATTCCGTCATTCATGAGACTTGCATAGTTTAGAAATATTTCCAAAATATTGGTGACTATCTGCACGCTATCAAAAAATGAATAATATTGCTTTGTGAAATGTAGCAGAGTTTCCCATCTTATTACTGTTTTAAACCTTAGCATTGCACAGGAGATTAAGCCTGCAAAATCACTAGCTGATTCAAGGTCTTAAACCTCTTTTGTGCTCATTTGTAAATATACACGATGACACAGATTGTTGCATCCTTTTTCTGGTCAGTATAGCACACATTGTCATATTTCATAGATATAATTGTATTGTCAAAAGTTTTGTGGTAGATATTTTGGTTTAGATAACCTCCTTTGTTATGGGAAACACATATTTGGTAGTGGAAAAGAAATAAAGAGGAATATAAATAATTAGGTCACTGTAGATGTACTTTTTACCTAACAGATGTGTTAAAGAATTCATTTGTGTTTTGCTCCTAAAACTGATTTTGCTATCTTTTTTTCATAGCAATGGAAAACAAAATCTCACAATTCAAAAGTGGACCTTGAATGTACTTGAAAGAAACAAAAGCAGCTGTTTCAACAAAAATCATTTAACTACAGAAATTAAAAATGCTGGAACTGGTCATTCACTGAAATGCAGTGATTTGTCTGTCAGTGAAAATAGCAGCATAACATGGTACAAGGTAATTACTGCACCTGTCACTCAAATAATTGGCTATAGAAACAAAACATCTGATTGCAGGAAAAATTAATTACAAACAAATTTTTAGAAGCATCTACAAACCTTGGAAAGCTTTAAATTCTCAGATTATTAGGGGAAAAAAAAATTCAGAAATAGGTACAAAAGCAAATTCTTCTCTGTTTTCAGATTTGTTAGAAAAATATACCTGTAATTAGAATTTTTTAATAAACTCATAGTTTGGAATGGTAAAAGATCTGATGCCCATGTCTGTCTGCTGATTTAGCTAGCAGCTGGCTTATCCAGCTGCTACTATGTTGATACAGATATTATACTGACACTAAATGAGGTGCCAAGATATTTGTTTTACAGTTGGCGTGTGTTTGTAAAGTAATTGAAAACTTTTCAATTTTGCTTTTTCTGAACACTTTTTACAAAATATGTAACAGATCCATTTCTGTTCATTTTAGGCATATCACTGAACTTCTGTTTACCAGCTCTTGACAGAACATAGGTGATAGTTGTGCAAGCACTCGTAACTGTTGGGTATTGTGCTGATGAAACACCCTGCCCCTATACGTTGCCTTATGCAGTGCTCCGCATTCCTCTCAGGTGTCCTAGCTGGAGTAACAGACCTGGTTCACTCCATGTTGAATAAGTTTCAAGAAGAGATTTTGCCTGCTTAAGTGCGGGCATTTGGTTTCTCTCCACCCTAAGCTGAGATAGAACAGATATACAGATGCCTTTTGTATGAGAGAACCAAATATTGCTCTGTTTTCATAGGTATTTCACTTTGCATGTTCTATGAAATAATAAAACCCCCCAAAAAACAACCCAAGGAACCAGAGTTTATTCTGGGGGATAGGGAGGTTAACAAATCTGAGTCCAACTCTTAACATCCTCTGAGATGCTCACTTTCCCTATTATTGAGATTTTTTACCTTAACCTGAAAGATCCTTCTAAGTCTAGACAGATTTTGGTCACAAGCAGGCAACACCTACAGAGCCAAGGAATCATTCTGAAGAAAATAGATGAATGCATTTAAATTTCCAATACCATAGTTTTATACCCAGATGCTTACTTAGAATTGCAAAGCTCTCTGCTTCAAATGTTTGTGTTGCATCTAAGTCAACATGTCTGAAAATTGGGCCCCCACGTCCTTTGGGTCAGATAAATGTCATTGAGCTAGTAAAAGAGTGGTGAAGACACTGTTTCAAAAACAATTTTTAACTTCTTTAAGGTTTTGAATGTATGTTTGCTACAGAATAATATTTTCTGTCTTTACTGGTACAGGACTGTAAGAACTATGAAAATGAAACAGAGCGGGAACTGGATTTTGAAACCTTAACAGTACAGCACTCAGGGATATATACCTGTAAAATGATAATCAGCCATGAAGGAAAGATATACCACAGCACAAACACAATTAAGCTGGTAGTAGAAGAAGGTAAAAGTTTTCTAAAATTTGGAAGCATGCTTTTTGGTTCTTTCTACTATGGAGATTTTTTATTACCTTTCTTATTTTATAAATGTATACCTAGGTGATCAAATCTGGTTTGAAATATTCACAATAATTTCGAAAATAAAAAGGCAGAAGAAGAAGTTTGTGTGACATTACCAATTGGAAAATTTATTTAGTATGTTTTCCCTGTATTGTTTTATTTTTAATTTCAAAATTACCTGCTGTAAGTCAGTCATACAAACTTACTAAGACTTTCGGGGAAGAGCATTTCAAATCACTGTAAGTTGCGCAATGCATAAAATATATGCATTTGAGAAAAATTCAACAGGACATACTGTGTTTTAAACCACTCAGTAATGCCAGAGTCCAGATAGTATTTTTTGAATTAAATGGAATATATGCAATTAGTTTTAAAAATATGTAATTTTCACTGTGGTAGAATATAAATAAGCTATTACTTCAATGCAATACTTTGCATTTTAGATGTACCAGAGGTTGTAACTTTGGAGATAGTTGGACGCCATGAAGAAATTGAAACAGAAATAGGTATGAAATAAGTCTTTGTGATAGCTACTGCATATATTTGCTTTTTTCCTGATCTCTTTATGGTTGATGGCCTGGTTAAGTGTAATCAAATCAAGAACTCTTTGATTCTCCTATATCTGATCCATCCTTACATCTGGTTCTGTTTTTCGTTTTGCCAAATATATTCAATGATTGATAGACAAGTACACTAAATGTGCTCTTTTATAGAGCTAAAAGCTGATGTTGCTGCTATGACCAGCAAGAGAAAGTGGTGGTGATGATAAATCATCTCTTCATTGATTTATTTGGTAGATAGCTAACCCCACAGAGTAATGTGTGAAAGACGTACAGTTTGTTTAGTGAACACCAATAATGAGTAATTCCCTTATTACCTAACTTAGTTGAGGATGTTATTCTGCAGGGAAATGGGAAGTGTGAGGGCTGACAGTCTGGCAATGTGAGCATAAAGATCTGTCACTGCTTCAAAGAATAGATCATATTGTCAAAAGCGAAGACCTTAACCTTTTTGGCTGGGTGTAGGTTAGATAACATGGTATTCAGTCTTCACACAGTGTTGAACAGTATCCAGGATTATATGAGGTTGTAATTAATTTTTAGAACATCTATAAAACATTGTGCAGGGGCTACAAAGTCCAGAACAGAGCACTGCTCATGGGATACATTGCCTGGAAAGCTGTCATTTTACTGCACTGCAAATGTGAATGCTCCTTCTGACTAGATCTTTTCATGTTATGCTTTGTTTAGGTAAAGAAGAGATACTCAATTGCACAGGATTCTTGGGTTATTATATGCCAGAAGATGCCAGCCTCTACTGGTTAATTAATCAAGAGTTTCCAGAAAAATGCACAAGTATCCCCGAGACAGACCCTTCAATATGTGAAGAAGAATTAAAAAAATTACAGTAGGTTTCCTGAGAATACTGCATTTTTGTTTGTATGTGACAATGTCCGGCACTTTGTGGAACTGCGAAGTCAGTAAAACCTCAGTCTGAGGCTACTTTAGAACCTTTTCCTCAAAATCTGCCTCTGGGCTAGTTGTAGGCTTCTCTACAGATAGTGTTACTAACACCATTCCTTGTTGCAGGCTGGGGAACAAGTTCTATGTCACAAGGCTACTGCAGATTAAAACAGTAACAGATGAGGATATGCATCATAATTTCACCTGTATGTTGCAAGCTAATGACAGAACACAAATCAAGATAGTGAAACTGAAGAAAGGTACAGTATAATCTGTGAATAATACTTCTCATAAGTGATTACTAACTATGCCAGCCTCCTCAGTCCTAATGGCAGGACACTGATTTCAGAACATCTTTCCAAGTGCTGGTGTGCTTATGAAGGGGCTGGCCCATCTAGTGCTGGACCTAGCAGTCCCCTGGGTGATTCCTCCTGCTCTGAGACAGGCACAGCAGGAGTTGCTGCTATGTCTCTTAGAGCAGCTGTGTGAGGGATTCAGAGTTCGACTCTGGTGCTGTGGACACAGATGAGGAGGCTGAGCTATGCTCCAGCACTTTGTTAGATCCCATGACAAAATGTTCCCTGTCCCTTCCTAAGGGATCCTAGTGAGATCATGGGGGCTAACTAACCAAAGTCTGGTGCAGCTCAAAGTCTGTTATTTGGATCACTTTGCCTATTAAACAGCTCTAAAATTCCCCCTTCCCCTCCTCTCCCCTTCCTGAAAGATCAATCTTCTATATTCCTGATAATGCCTGAAATGTTCTGGGCCATGGTTTCTCTCTTGTCAGGGACTCTATCCTTCTAGCTATGGAAAGCTTACATCTACCATATAGTACTACTTCACATTTATGGTCCAGACAGCCTGTAGATCTTTGGCAAATGGGCATTCCCCTTCCCTTTCATCTCTCTCAGACCTTTCCAAGCTGTACTGGGGGCAAATATGTGAAAATAGACTAGTCAAAAAATGTTGCATTTTATAAATCAAATGAAAGTCTGACTACAGTGAGCATGACTTCACAGTGCCTTCACAAAGACTTCACATATTTAAGAATTAAAAAATCTGTATTTTGAACCTAAAAGGCAAAGGTAACAGAATAATGGTGGTGGGGGGGAGGGGGCGGGGAAGGGAGGAGAAAGCCTGAAAGAGACTAGAGAGAGAAGGGAAAAAAATTATCTTGGTCAAAGGGATTAAAGGGATCATTACGGACTGTTATGGATAGATGGAAACAGGGGTGAAAGATGGACAATAACAGGAAATACTAAAGAATCTGATGAGCACCTCATCGTAAAAGGAGGTGATCACCAGTTTGGGATGCTTTACTGTAGCATCAGTCTTGATCCTACATTTATGTGTGTGGTGTGTGTATGAATGCATGCAAGGTTGTTCATCCAGTTTTTAAAGTAATCCATGCTCTGCAGCTCTCCATCTCAGGACAAACGGCATGCATATGTGCTTGAAGTATTAACAGGGAAGGATTCACACCAACACTGTGATTTTTTGGGGGTGACTTTAAGATGCCATCAGTACCGAATAGTCTTGTAATCTTGTCATATAATACCGTTTGTTAAAGCTGTAATTTCCTGGGTATCTGTTTTACAGGGAACACCCGAGATCTGCCTGTGCACATATTTACAACAGGAATGGTCCTTGCTGTACTATTTCCATGTGTTGCTCTAGCTGCAGTGTTTGCCTATGTGATGTTTAGAATCGACTTAGTACTATTTTACAGGAACGTATGTGGAAGAGATGACACTGCTAGAGGTATGAGTTGGCTAATGTTGACATTGGAATAAGTGTATTGATTAAAAAATAGTTTCTGGTAGATTCTCCAAAACAATCATCTGAGGAGCAGACAAAATAAATCCAGGAGTTTTGTGCCTAGAAACAGCAAAGAATATGTAAAAGAGAACTTGATGGTGAGGTGCTAAGATAAGTTTGTTATATACCTGGGGCAGTAACACCAAATAAACACAGTGAAGAAGCTGCTCCTGGAGCAGGTAGTGGAAGGAATGTGGTTAAATGCAGTTCAAATGTGCTCTGTTCTGCCATATTCTTCATCACAAAAGTTGATGAAGGTGGAAAAGTTTACAATTATCTATCTGTAAACAGGACGAGCACTCTAAAATTGTCAGACAGGCAGATTGACATAAATTTGTTTTAAATTAGTTAAAATGCTTCCTCAACTGTAGAGGCCACCTCAATGGTTATATGTATAACATCACAATGGTAGTCACAAAAAGCACTTGAGAGCAGGAGGGCACACTACCAGTAATCTACCAGGCAACATTGCTGTGACCTTTAGTTAAGGAGCAAGTCTAAGAGTCACCCCACTCTGGGTATAATTTTTCTGAAATTGGCATGAAAAAAATTGCTGTATATATATATATATATATATATATATATATACCTGCTTTTCTTAGCCCTCCTTATTCTCTAAATCAGCTTGAATATACTGTGTTGGTTGGGGTGTCTGCCAGTATTATTTATCTATCTGCTATCACTGTGTAGGCTGGCTTACTGGGAGGATCTCTGAGAACCTGCACTATGCAACCCTGGGGAAACTGATTGTCTGATATTAGGCAATGGATTTAGAGCTTTTGCATGTGTAGCGCTTCATGGACATTAGTTTGTGCTCTGTCTTATGAATTATATGCATTAAAGTATCCAGAAAGGGAAGCAAAGAAGTACTGTTTAAGTTGCAAAGCTATGTGCACCACTGTATCAATTTGGATAGTTTTCTATGGCAAAGCTGAATTAGACATCAGTCAGTGGGGTGGACCTGGCCTTTGAATTGTTCTTGGATTTCGCGTTTGTAAATTACTGGCGAAAGCATGGCCAGACATTGTATACTCTCATAATAATAAATTGGTTTACTCCCTTTTGCCAGTACCCATTCTACAGAGCTACTTGATAGTTTTGCACAGAGTAAAATAAATGTGTACATCTTCAATATCACTTAAATAAGCATTCTTACTAGTTTTGCTTCCCTTAATTTTCTTTATCATCACACATGTGACATTAATTAGTTAAATTAACCTGATTTAAAAAAAAACATCTTAATGAGGAGGGGCATGTTATTTTCAAATGTTTGCCAAATGCAATTAGAATCTTTTGTATCAATTTTAAATTGATTCAGAGTTTTGTTTGTTTCAAGACTGTTCAGGGTATCAAAGGAGTCTCTAGATGATTTGGTACTGAGACAATTACTTTGAAAACCAGAGTGGTGGATCAGATCCATGTTTCTAATGGTTCCTAACAAGACAACAATTGCTGATTTCTTTCCAGATGGAAAAGAATATGACGCATTTGTGTCTTACCTGAAAGACTGTGTTTCTCCCACTGAAGAAGAGAGAGAATTTGCTTTGAAGATATTGCCCATGATATTAGAAGAAAACTTTGGGTACAAGTTGTGTATATTTGACAGGGATGTATCCCCTGGAAGAGGTAAGTGCATTGAATATTCTTGTCATTAAATAGGCACATCATTTTCTCACAGAGGTAAAAGTGTGTAATTAGAAGGAATTCTCTCAAATGTGTTGTGTGTTTTATATTTGATCTAGACTATGTGCATGCAATGTTCACATGCACACATTTTACATGTTTTATAGATATTTTTATGAACTCATGTACACCTAGACACACACACACACATTTTCAATTACACAATACCAAGATAAACTGATGAAGAGGCTAACATGGAGAAAGGTAAGGTGAGAATAGAAATGATGTCAGATGTTTCACAGTAGTAGTTCTCTTGCTCTGCTTTTGCTGAGAACAGGTGCCTACAAATGAACTCTCATTTAGTGCACAGGGAAGCTGGTGTCTCTGGTACTAGTTATTAGATAACTTGCATGCTTTTTACTGTGTCTTCAGTGTGGTGCTTGAAACCGTTTTGTGAATATAAAAGGTGTCATAACAAAATAGAAACGTGAACATGGAATTCTGTTTCTCGGCCTATGGATAGATAGCATTTTGCAGATGCTTGGAAAAAAGATACTAGGGGATTCAATTTAGTCCAAAAATCTAATTGAGGAATAGGATTGAATCATCAAAAAACACAGAACAATGTCAGCCAGCTTTCTTCAGGCAGCATCTTGTCTCCTACCAATTCCTGACATAGTTTTTTAAGCTGAGAGGTACCACAGCTCTTCCAGTAAATATTTTTTCCAGTTATTCTCTACCCTTAAATACTAAAAAAAAAGGCTTTCTGAAGTGTTCAATCTGATTCTTCCAATAGTTTTAACTTACTTCCTTTCTCTGGTCTGATCCATTATGAATATAGAAAACAGAGTATTTCCTTCTATTTACAGGACCTTTGGTGTGTTGCAATACTCCTATTAGCCTCTTTCTCCTCTCAATTTGCTCTTCAGGCTACTCCCACAGTTTGCTTTGGCTTTCCCTACAGGGCACATTTTCTGAGCCTCTGGTCTCTGTAGACTATGTCCCATGGTGCTGAAGCAAGCACAAGAAGTTGTGCCTGAGAATTCAGT
>JBCJKH010068720.1:0-12900 GCA_039877255.1 Loriculus beryllinus | reverse complement strand
CAGAACTTAGAAAACCCACCTCACTTTTGCAGAATAGAAATTCACTGAAAGTGGGGTTAGGCTGAATAAATGGATCAGTTTACCTTTTGAAAGAAAGAACAGGTTCCTATTCTTCCTACTTGCTTTCAAATGGTTGACTTCCATAATGGACACTGTAAATATAATTTGAATTTCCATACCTTAACATCCTTCCTCAGATTTAAACATTACCTCCTCAGATACAAGCTCTGTCCCGGGCTTGAATTAGATTAGAATTACTTTCGAGGGAGAAAACCAAGAACTTTTCTTACAAGTTTCCATAAGATCTTAAATTGTCCTAGCAGCAATGTTAGAGCTTTTGCTGTTGACAGACACTGGACAGATTAAAAATCACAGGAGTTAAACTGAAAACACGACATTTTCAGAAATTACACTTCCAAAAGTTAGCATAAAATGCCCTTCTTTTCCTGAGATGATTCCAGGGAAAAATGAGTTGCATTAGCTAATCCAAAAATCTTATCTAATGCACAACAGCAATTCCTTCCAAAATAAATGTCACACATCTGCAATTACAGCAAACAGGGATGATAAAAAGTAGCCTCAGTGATTAATGGTAATTTAAGACCCAGCAATGTAAGTGCTTTTTAAAACTGTGCCCTGTAATGATACTTAAACAATGCTATTCCTCTGTATATTTATGTTTGGATCTAGCCTACGCTAAAACACATCTCAGGAATTTTGAAGTACAGCAAAACCAGAAAAACATTAGTTTCTACCTGCAAAATATTACCCCCAACCCACAGGAAGATCTCTTAGCTGTTTCTTACTGAAAAATTGATCTTCCAGAACATCAGCACTGCTTCTTGTAGCCTGGATCCTATCCCCAGCTCTGCAGGCACAGAAACACTTGCAGGATGCAAGTGGTGTGATGTATTGCTTTCCTTTCCATCAAAAAAATGAATTCTAATCATATGGGTGAGCTTCCACGCCCTGTGTGAAAGCCGGGATTTGCTCTCTAAAGCAAACAGTACGTTTTCTCAGAGCATGGGTGTGATGTTCAAGGAATGCTTTGTTTGAAGCGCTGCATCACAGCACCTTTGTGTGTCTGCAGAAATTCCTTGGAACATGGTGCAATTTGAGCAGTGCAGCACGACTGACCCTTTCAAACAACCGCCCCAACCAATGACTACAAAACCCTCCCAACCAACCCACACCTATATCTTACCCAATGCTGTCTCCCAGGAAATGGTGACAGATTCTGCATGAAGCCTGGGACCTGTGCACATTAGAAATCCCTTCCTGCAGGGTTAGCAGGTGTGGGCTATGTCAAATAAATTTATTGCTGTCTGTGCTAATAACGGAAATTATAGCAAACCTCGCTGAAAGTGCTCTGCATCCAGCTAATTTGAAGCTACCTTATGAGACAATAACAAGCTTCTAACAGTTTTTCCCTTTTTTAAAATACACTAATTATGCTTAATGTTCCCTGTCGCATTAGCTTTCATGGTAATTATATTTCAAAACTTTTGCAATTAGGGTACAGTTAATATTGTGGAATATTGCAATTATTTTTCATTGTGACACCTCTATTGAAAACTGGTGGCATAATGATCACATTGTTCAGCTAAATCAGAACTGCAGAAATATGGCAAATGAACCAATTATACATTATTATTTCTAATTACAGATAATGCCCTTTTCCTTGCTTTCGTCCAGAAGAATTTCTCAAATACACAGACTCTTCCTAATTTAAAAAAAACCTCCAAGTAACTGATTTCTCCACTTTCATACAGATAGTAATATGTATGTACAGCCTGCACATTATATAACATATATATATATGTATGGGGCCATCAACATATACAGAGATAATCTACAGTTGATACAAGTTCAGTCAATGCTAGCTATAAATGTAAATGCCACTACATTGTACTCACTCTGTGTAAGGATTTTAGTCAGATTGACCTTTGGAGGTAACTTCAAATGCTTTACAAATGCACTCTCTATACCTTTTATAATTCAGCCCTATATTGTGTTCCCCCCTACCCCCCCAACTTCTAAGAACTAATATATGTAATTGTTCAAACTTGAGGTTCACTCCTGGGTTTTGAAGAGGCTGTTTGCAATTAAGCCATTCTATCATGGGGTAAACCACAACACTATTACAGAGAAGTACACTCTGAGAAACAGTGGAGGAGTCTGAAAGGAACTGTTAATACAAAGCAGCCAGACAGGTAATAGGAGACATTCTAAGCATTTGCAATACTTCAGCAATTCAGAGTGTAATTACCATTTACCAACGTTTACATTATTCGTATGGAATTTTAATCAAAGCTCACCTAATTAAGTTTTCATTTAAATTAACAGTGAACCAGTGATAAATAAATCAACTATCAAATCACTGACTTCAAACAGAGAAGACCTTTACCAAAAACAGTGGCTTGCCAAACCCTACCATCTGTACGCTTCCCAGCTACCACACTAATGAATTTCAAGGTTATATTACCAAGTGTAAGATATAATTTCTAGCCAACATCAGATAACAGAAACAAAACATGCATAAGATGTCACACGATTTCTGGCACAAAAATATCTGATACATGACTCCTTCCTCCCCTCAATAACGAACAAAATAAGGTTAAAGCAGAACTCCAAAGATTATTTCAGGCAGAAATCTGAAAATTACAAATCTCAGCTTATTCAACAGTATGGAGTAATGTCTTTTAAGAGTAAAGCGTCATTTGGTAACCTGAACAATGAGCATGTTTTCAAGATGAACTGTAACTATCTCCTCTGACCCTCTGAAACTCTAAAAGCTGATTTAAGTGATTAAATGACAGCTGCAAGTCCTGAGAAATCTGGCACAAAACATCATCCTTAAGAATGCCCCGAAGTCCTGCTATCACTAATGTCTCACTCAGCACCCACGTTTCCATCATTTCTTGGCTTGTATTAATGGATTTATGGATTTGTGTGTGTATATTTAGTTTATGTGACTTTATTTTTTTGGACATAGTATTTTTCATCCAATTTTTGTTTCCATTAACTTCGACATTCAGTCTTCACCATCTGCTGTGGACTGACAAAATATAGGACAAGTAAACTGCACAGCAGAGCATTTTACTCCCACTCCGGGTTAACAGCAGTGAATACTGTAGAGGTACAGGTATAGCAAATGGGAAGGAAAGCTTGTCTCACAAATGAAAATCACCTATAAACTACATAGGTCTCCAGGGCGGATATGGGTAATAACCAAACACATCTAGCAATATAAATACCTTTTAAATAATAACTGCTGAAATATTAATAATAGCAAAATATTGCAATAACCTTAAAATAGTTTAACAAAGGTGTTACAAATAGTGGCTAGTGGTTTAAAAACAGAGATTGAATTATTTTCCTCATGAAAAACAAGCAGTAAATATTCAAAATAAATAGCTTTTTTTCCTAAGCTCATGGCCACATGTAAGATCATATTTGAGAATCAACTCATCTTCACACATATTATTAAATGGCAAATTCAACAGTGAGAACATTTTAACACGATAACCATTCTATAGGATGAGCTTCACATTTTTTGTTTCCTATGGAATAATTCTGTCCAACTCTTTCAAAATTTTCTATGACATTACTGGTCAAAGTCTTAAGGTAATGATCACCTTAAAAAGTAAGGGCTGTAAGCTTCTGAAGATGTATGGAATAAAGACGGTACTTCTGTGTACATATTTAATTGCTAGCTCATCCCCTCCACATGTAGCATGTCTATTGGATCAGTTTTCTGAAGCAGGGAAACATGTAACCATAAGGTATTGATTACCCTGTTCTTCACAATGATCATTCTTTCCATTGGACAGCAATATTTGCTTTACTGACAGCTGTCACAATATTCCATTAAGATCTCCAGGGGATACAAAATGTACACTTCATTGTGTGACAGACTGGGTAATGTAATGTTGGAGCGCAGAGATGCCCTTCCAAAACATGGGAGTAATTTTCACATGTGAAATTCCATGACTCTAACAAAAGAAACTTGGATATTCCAAGTACAATTAGAAATCCACTGCTATTTTCATTTGCTTCATTACACAATGTTCTTTTTTGTTTTGTTTTGTTTTAATCAGATGCGTGTTGTGCTGGAACTGGAAAAGAAATTCTATTTCCTGAAATCTTTACTAGGCAGTTTTAATTCTACACAAATTCCTGATGAATTGGTTAGCCCAGTAACGCCTATGTGAGGCATAACAATTTTCTACAGTGACACAGCAGAGTTATATGTTGCTCTGAACCACTGATATTTAAATACTCATGAGGAGAGTAGCAATGGCATTTTTCGAGCTCTTCTAGTACTCAGAAAAAGCAACCTAACTTTATTATCATTAAAAGCAACAGCATTATATTTCTTTCACTTGTCTCATTTTTGTGAAATTAATTTTTTCCTGGTGATTTAATTTTTGTCAATGTTGAATCTCAAATGTGTCATGAAAAGGATTCAACCGAGATAAATGGAATTGCAGGAACCTGAAGTTTGATTCTAAATTCAGAAACTTCTTCACACTACTGTCTCTATCTCTTGACTAAATATATAATGTTTACAGTAGACCAGCCAATAAATCGCTTCTATTTTAAGTCTGATTATCTACTCTTTCTTAAACCCTGTAAGTAAGTACTTCAAGTTGCTTAGCAGTGAAAATTCTGCTATAGAGCACTATCTTTTGCTGGTTTACATTCTGTAGTTGTGAAATGAAGATTACCAAAGAAAAAAGTGCTAGAAGTAGCATTAGGCACTGAGTTAGTGGCTCAAACATTTAAGAACAAATAAGAGCAGGAGAACAGTTTCATTATCTAAATTTTGATGAATAGAGTACAAATAAGGAATCATTAGAGAGCTTTTAACTATCATCTAATAATACAGATTAATACAAAGCAGCTAGGGGAGCAGTATGAAAACACATTGGGTTTAGTTTTATGAAGTCTGTTAAAGCAGGCAGATTTGTGTCACAGGTTGTTCTGGGTTTAAGCAGTTTGCTGTAAGTCTGTTCTAAACATTCTCCATTGCTGTCATTTTACTCATGGGAATACTTAGCAGTGTTCACACGTTGTTATTATACTATTAAATTAACAATGTCTCATGTCTTCAATAGGTTTCAAAGTGCAACCTGAAGGTGGAGAAAACATCAGCTCGCATGAAAATACATCTGTATTTTCAGAACTCGGAAATTTCTGTAAGTGCTTGGTGGCCTGGCAAGCCAAGAATCCCGCTCTCGTCGTTGTGTTGCTTTGGAAGTACTGCTTCCCATCTATGGCACTGCCCTCTGTTTCCTTGTCTAACAGTTGCTTAGATAGAAAACTAACAGGAGAGATACAGAGAGGTTCTGGTGTTGGGAAACATGGGGTTTAGAAAAACCATACAATGGAAAACGCTCATTCTTCTTTTCTCTTTATTTCCATTTTATTTTTCTGTTTGTTAATAACACTATGCCTAAACCAAATTGGAATGATACATTTTCTCTACAGTCTTCTCAAACTTTTTAGATGCTTTCTCATAAAACCACCTGAGAGCACTTTCTGGGAATTAGGAATAATTAAACTGCAGAGTTTTTGCATAGAGTGAAACCTAATGGTAATAGTTCTGTAGATCCTTTTAATATAATTCAGCATGATAGAGCATTAATCCCTGAAAAGAACCAGCGACAATGTACTTTTTTGTTAATCAAATGAACCTAATGAATTGGTTATTAAAAAACAGCTCCAAATTAAGATTCCCAGAAAGACAATAAAGTATTTCATGTATATATATTTAAGCAAATGAATAAAACCCACAACACAACCTCAAACCACATGCATCCTCCCCTCACCCTCAAAACCTAACAAAGCCCAACCACCTAAAGGAATGAATGTCAGACCAGCTATCCAGAAACTGAATTTGGGCCTGCAAACCCCTTGGGAATTCGGAAATTTAAATTGAATCTGACTATCATATAAACAAAATACTATTCTACAAACTAACCAGTACTCTTCTATGAAGAAACTACTGAGTGCAAAGGCTTCTTATCGAGCAGGATCCACCAGTACCAGTTTCCTCAAAGAAATTTAAACACTAAGAAGCTGCTATTATTTGAACCAAACTTGACTCAACAGTGTAACTTCGTGTTACCCAGAAGAGTCCATGACTCTGTTGGGGTTCTAGGTCTCAGTGAGCAATGACTGCAGCTCCCCAGAATAAAGCTTCCATGATAGAGAGCTGTAAAACTGTACCAGTTGCTTTATGACAACAAGATATTAATGGAAATTGCTCCAAAAAAATAGAAAACGAAACAAGACATTCTAATGCATGTTTCTGGCATGGCCTCAGAGGAACTGAAGGATTTAGAATGTGGAATCAAGAACGTAGAATCTTTCCAATTGTCAACAATAAAGAAAAGAAAAATTCAGAAGAACTGGTCTGTGGCTGGAAAACAAGTGAAGAATTAAATTTGGTGGCCATCTATGTACTTCTGATTACAGCTTCTAGTGATCTGTATTATGCAATGTTTTTCTGTAAACGATTTGTCAGAAGTGGCTGTGCTACCTGTGCAGATGGACTGGGCTTTAGCTGCTGACAGAACACTCCTGAAATTGTGGTTTCTAGCCAGTCTCTTGAGACTTTTCCTCAGATTAGTTTTTTAAGTACACTCCCTCACCAGCCTTTCTGCATTACCAGAACCACCGATTCTCAGCCTCTTCACACACATCAGTATCCATAATCTCATCATGCTTTGAAGTCAGTCTCAAATCAGAAGCTCAGCCTTGGAAATTCCTCCTTTCCTTCAGGCAGTCTGGTTTTCTCCAGGACCTCTTCTTCAGCTGCACAGGGCTCTCACAAGTATAATTGACCGGCTTTATCATGTCTACTAAGTTAATTGATTTTAGAATAAATAGCTATTCTTTAACTGGTTTCTGCCTAGTGCCTGCTTCAGACCACAAAGAGATAAACTATTCATGAATATCTAATTAAATTATGCTACACTTTATCTGAAAAAGATAGAGGAGAAAGAGGAAGAGATTTGGAAAATGCAGAAACAATAATTATTTCTTTTCTGAAATGCTGAACCATTTCAGTTGGAAGATTTTTAAGCAAATATTTTCACATTTCATTTTAAAGATTTCTGTCTCTTTTTCTTGGTTTTTTTTTTCTTTTTTTTTTCTCACATTGAAAGAGAAAAGGTAGTTAAGCAAAAAGGTTGAAATTTTAAACGGGAAAAACCTCCAACAAGCCACATATTGCTTTAAAATAAAGTAATCTAACCAAGTTTGCAAATGGAAAAAGTCCAAATTTCTTCTTTCATTCCACACAAGCCTTACCAACTCCCTTTTCTTGGGGGGTTTGACTCCATGTCACTCCCTTTTGCTTTCATGGCAACTTTTCAGCTACCCTTGAAATGAAAGTGCCAGGGGTTGATGAAACCAGTACTGAAGGGTCACTAAGGATTTATATGTATTCTCAAACTATCCCAGTCCCCAAACTCATTCTCAGCACTTCACAGAATAATTCAAAGCTATCATTTACCACTTGAGCTCTAACTCCACAAAATCCCTTCTTTTGACTTCAGAAATGATGTTTCAGAAACTTGGAGCTCACAAACTTACAAAGATTTTACACCGTTTTATGTTTGCTAGTCCCTGTAATTGACAGATTTGTGTCAAGTGAAACACTTATCCACCTGTTTGTGAGAACAAATATTAACAAAGATGCTCAAACACTGTTTTGTTAGGCAGAACATTTCACGCTTCATTACACAGCTAAGTAGCTAGCCTGGTGTCTGGTGTGCAAAATTCCTACTGATTCCAGTAGAAAAAGTGATTTGTAAACTCCAAATTAATTACCATGGCTTATATGCTACAGATTCAACTAATTCAGTGTGCAGTATTAAAATCTGGATTTCTGAGATTTCCCCAAATCATGTGAATTTGCAGTTGGGACTTCCCATTTTAATATATACTAATAACTGTCCCCCAGGTTTGGAGATTCAACACCAAGAAGGATCTTTCAAAATAGCAAGGTCATAATCTTTTTCTTAGGGAGTTCTGAGATATTACTGAACTTTTCTGTTATTACAACTGGAATTTCAAGGGCATTGCAGCTGACAGTAAGCCAGTGCCCCTTTGGCAGATTTTGAAAGCTCTAGCAGGACAGGAAGAGTCTCTGGCTTTTAGGGTTTTGGTATATACAGGCTTCTAAACCTACACATTGCTTTTTATCATTTATAAAAGGTCATTCTTATTTTCTAGAGAGTTTTAGTTATTGCTCCTAAATTAACAGAGCACCAAGAACAAGGAGTCTGCTCCAAATAATACAACTTCCCCACTAAGTTATCATTTTGATGACAACTGTTTCCTTTTGATTTGCTAGGGTTATTTTTTTTCAGATCCAGATAAGTACCAGCTATCACTGCAATCATAAAGGTACTGTTATGTTTCTGCTTCTATGTAAGCATTTATTTATTTATTTCACAAATCATTAGACCTGACCTGAATAAAAGGAGAGGAAAAGCTCAATTACTGAAAATCACACTGTTACAACCCTATGATATCCAACACAAATGCATTAAATTGAAAGGAACTATTGTAAAGGAGTGACATGTAAGGCAATACCTTGGTGGGGTGAGGCAGGGACTGAAGAGGAGCCGAATGACAAATAGCACCCTACACAGATAGAAAAGGTCACTGCAATAAAAGCAACCTAGGGAACTGGGAGCAAGTGCAGCACTGCTACAGACTGCAAGAAAACAGAGTCCAAACAAACGGAACAGAGCGAGAGATGAAATTTCATTCAGGTGTGAATGCCACATATTGAGCTGAGGAAACATTTGGAGAGCTGACAGAAGGGAACAGGATTCCCTCTATGCCTTGATGTCAAGTTATCAGAAAAAGTAAGCATTTACTCAGGCCAGTAATTAACTTTTACAAACAGTCAAAGATCTCAGCTTTTCTGCGTAAGAATCTATCAGGAAAATAAATGCCATGTATTTGTAATGTAATAAAAGGCAATAGTTTGTTATGAGAAAAAATTACCCCTCATTTTGAGCTTTAGTTTGTAGTTGTTATAAACAACACAGGAATTACAACCAACAAACTGGAACTGATCAGTTCAAGACTTGTAAACTCCTTTGGTTCCTGACTCTTTAGAGTGGTACAGTGTGAGCTATATACACAGGCAACATCAGGACAGACATGATGCAAATAAAATGCATTGCCCCAGACAGAACCAAGCTGAAATGCCCTGCTCAGCTCTGAATGCATGCCACAGCATCAAAGCCTCTGAAAATTTGCTTGGTTTCCCAACATAAACCCCATGGTGTGCTTCCTCTATAGGAAATACTTGTAAACCTCCATCAAAATGAGGAAGCAGCTGTTGAATGAAAGAACTACATACTTCCATTACATTTCCACTGCAACTGTGGCTGTACAAGGCTGATAAAGTTGAAATTGTAAGAAAAACAAAATCCTGGTCTACAAAAGCACGCACCAGCAAAACCCAGCAGAAGAGGCAGTGATGCAAGCAAAGGAGTCCTTTTTATAATATGGTTTAATGCACTTGAGGAGTTGGATTAGGAAGTAACAGGACAGTGTATTTTGCTTGGATGAGCTGTACTTTCAGCGGATGCCATATGTGTAAACCCTTTTAGTGTACATACTCCCAGAAGGCAACAGGGCTGCTTCAGGTAAACAGAAAGAGAAAAATATTTGGAGTAAAATGACAGAGTTCAGATTTCTTTCTGTTTATGCTGAAGGGATATGAAAGACATGCATGGGAGAACTGTCAGGCAAAGATCACAAGACCATGAGAATAATTAATAACCACTGAGTTATAACCACAATAGTTTCTCCAGTGATGCAGTGAGCTCCCCATGTCCTGTAGCTTTTAGGAACGACTGAACATCTTCTAAAGGAAAAAAAATAATCCTGATATCTCCTTATTGAATCGTGCTTTGAATAAAGATAAACTCAGTTTCTACAGATGTTAATGTGATTAACAGATGACATATTTACAGATTTGCCTGATAAGATGCTAATATTTGTAAGCATATTAGAAATGGGTATTCTATAACTGTAAATCTATTCAAGTAATTCTATAACTAGGAATAATAATTAAGCATTAGATAAATGCATAATTTATCATTTAAATACAGAAGAAATGTTTGGTTTTGTTTTGTCAAAATCAGGAAATCTGTAAGACAAAATATACTGACTCAGACAAAAAGTATCTGCTTGCCTTCAAGTGTTTGTAACAGCACTTACTTAGATTTATAGGGAGAAAGAACGAAATTCTTGCACTTTTTGTTACTACAAACCCACCCAACCTACAGAACCTTCCTGTGTTTAAATATTGCAAATAATTCTGAAAAAAAGATATCCTACATTTTAGGTTCCCAATATTTTATGGCTCACATACGCTTGACTCCTCACTTTGAATCAACTACCAAATCCTGTTGAAATCCCAGTTAAAAACAGGAACGTTTCCTAACTGTTGTCTTTCCATATAAACAGCAGCTGAATCTCCTACAGAATTTGTGAGGATTATGTCATTGCCAATGAAAACAGAGATTAAAACGGTATCAAAAGACAAAACTATTAGAAAGCCTGAGAAATTCTTTCCACACTTTCAGCATGACCTGAGGCAGTGAGCATTAGCAAAACCAGTTTTAGAGCTTTTCTGCTTATAATTGTTACACCCGAAGCATCTTCCAGTTTTCCAGCAAGGTACCAAGTCTAGACATCCATTTCTTGGCACAACATGTAATAGGGCAATAGTATCTAATCTTTAAGTCTCCAAAGCATGACATTTATTGGTGATCACCAACTAGCTGCCAAAAGAAAAGGACTGGGAATTAGAAAAAGCAAGGCCCAACTGGCTGTAGTAACTAAGCAGTTTCCAACCATTATGGTAGATTATCAGAAAGCAGAAGAGTAACAGCTGGAGATACAGACCTATGGAAAGTTAATACTGCAGCTGCTTTGCTGAGCTGCTTTTATTGCTACAGAAGCTTCCAGTTCAGTATATTTCCAAGCCTTAACCTAAATTGACGTAAAAGCAGCTAAGAAAAAACTCTCCCGCTCTCAAAACCGTGGTGAGTTTAAGAAAAATACAGAAATAACAGAATTTAAATCTGATCTCAATTTTATAGCTTTTTGTAATGCATTATCATTCTTATTACCAAGGAACCTTCTGTTTGAGATGTTTGTCTGTTACAATTATGAATTCATGAATTAATAAATACATTTCTGCAATATCTTAATATCTAGAATCATATCTCCTGACTGAAATTCAGACATCTGTTGGCATCATCAACATAAGCTACATAGACTAACAGCAATATATCAAATAATGTCAGTAATAGTTGCAGCAACATGGAGCTAATGTTTTGAAAAAGTACACCCTTCAGTTTCAGTGGGAAAACATAGCTCGTGCTGTTCCCTCCATTTCTAATTCCAGTCCAAAGCTCTAAAATTAGACCTAGTGCTCAAGAGATACAACAGAATTAGAATGTGACTGGCCATTAAGGATTCAGAGAATTTAAGTATTAAAAACAAATTGGGGAAAAATACTCTGCTAATACCTTGCTGCTAAATACATGCACTGTTTAAAACAATATATTTAGAGAGAGACTTGCCTAAAACCTCAAAGACTTGATTCCATAAGCACTAAAACCCACTGGGTTTAGTTTCTATCTAATCTTATCTACTGTAATAGAGAAATCTTTATCAGCCATTGTCACCTGCTGAAGAGAAGTCTTGAAGAAATATAGTGTGGTTTATGCTCTTCAGCTACATTACACACCAAGGATAGAAGCCTTCAAATTACTTTTGTTTTCTTCTGCTTCTGGGTCAGTGCATAATAGCCATGGGTGTCAAGGTAGGAAAAAAGAAAAGCCTACAGCACTGAGATACTCAATAAGAACAACAACAATGGTCCCAGAAACAAACATACCTAATTTACTCTTACTTTGGAAATAGAAATCCAAATAATCAATCTGCAACTCTTTTTTCCATTGTTGTAAAATGTCATCACAAAAAAGTAGCTTCTGCTATTTCCCTCTGAACATATTGAACAGAAAACACTGTTCCTCAACATAATTGTATACAAAGGGCTGCCTTCCAGAGGCAGATATTAGAAGATTAATAGATATTAGAAAGTATATAAAATAATTTAGGAAAACCAACCCCGGAACCTTAACTGATTTCAACTGTTGCTGAGCTAAGCATAGTTTAGCAAAGTCTGAAATGAAATATTCTGAAAGAGGTTTCAGAAAGAGATGCTGCTAAAATCCTAACAAATGCATACAGCAGTTAGGACCGAAAGGGAACGCGGACAACACCAAAACTTTTCCTTCTGTTACTGTTCCTCCCTACATGACCTCAGAAGTCATGGACAGAGAACGCAAAAACACCCCAGCAAAATAAAACAACAGCCCTTTTTCCCACCGGAAATGTAATATGGACAAGGAGAAAAAAACCACAATGAAACAACAAACCAAAACCCAAAATTTCTGCAAAACTAAAAATACATATTGGTCAACCATCCTATACCAATTTTCTGTGCAAGTGGGTGGGCAAGACCTTTACTACCTGCAATGACAGTATATGAGCAAGACAAGTTTAATGGTACCACACTGACTGGATTAAGAAAGAATGCCCATGGACTTGGAATCACCATAGGAAAGTGTTCCCTTCACTGCCAGTAACTGCTTGGGAAAAAAAAAAATCAAAGCAAGCCCAGTCTTCTAAGCAGTGTCCAAACTACCCTGTGGCAAGTACTGTTACACTGAACCAGAGCTTTGCATTATTGTCTCTGAGACAAAAAGACATGTTAACACTGAAAAGCTAGGCATGATCCCCTTTCCAGTTAAACTCCAGTAACTTCTTGGGCATCATGACAATAAC
>JBCJKH010068716.1:3154-13297 GCA_039877255.1 Loriculus beryllinus | reverse complement strand
CTCTTTCCTTATTACTCCTTCATAACGTCTCTGTTACTTAATAAAATTTTCAGGAAGAACTAGAAGTCAGTGTTATTGAAAAATCTTCAAGATGATAAATCATGAACTCACAGCAGGGATTTCAAAATATCATCTATTCCAATCCCTAGAAGTAAAGCAAGATCAATTCTTCCCCAGATAGCCATGGCTGATAGTTTTTTACCTTGTTCTAGAAAACCTCAGAGAAAATATGAAAATTTTACTGGTTATCAAAACAAAAAAAGAAGGAAGAAATGTGAAATACTATGAAATCAGAAATTTCATCTCAGGTACAAATCAGGAATTTTCTAGGATGCAAAAACCCAAAAAACTTCTGTATCATTGTGACCATAATAATTGTCATGGCCATGATAATCTGGCTCTTTCTTCAGTGCAGACTAGGTTATTTGTCAATGTGTGGAGACAAAAAGTTTTTAAACATTTTTTCGGTTCTTGAGATGAGAGAGTTAGAGACAGGATTTTTTCAGATGTGACTTCAGAGATAGGCCAGAGGTAGCTGGATAAATGGATGCAGAATAATTATGGACAGCAGCATGATACCAGACAGCTTCTGGGGTGGCCTTGAATAAGCCATTACCAGAAGGCTGCTTTGAAGAAAGCATAAGGACCAGGCCCTGATTCTGTGATTCTAAGATAGATACATACAGGGCTTAGCTCAACAGGTCCTCTTAGGAAAAACTTGAATGAAAAGAGGATGGAGACCTCCTGAGTAGATCAGGTCAAGAAAGCTCTCTCAGGAAGTTGTCTAACTTAAATGAATTTTTCAGCCGTACTGAAATGCAGACCGTAACAATCTCAGCTGAATCAGTTTATTAAAGATTAAAGAATGGAGGTACTCTTCATCTCGTTGATGAAGTCATGATGCAGTTCAATACAGGGAAGATAAATCAAATTTCTGCAAGAAAAAACCCTAAACTTTAAAACCCAATATCACTTAAATCTGGATATTAAAGGACGTACTTATCGAAATTGGTTTTTAGTTACACCATAATATTTGTGAGAAACCATTTGACCAGTTTTGGAAAAGTGCTGAGATCCTTACTAATACGTGATAATTCTACCTAATAATTTACTTCTAAATATTAGTTTTATATCAGTCTGTAGAATAAGGATTTGAGAGAAATTTTCTGAAGGGCAAAAGAGGCAAGAAATTTTCATGAAGACTAGTGGTTATGAATGGGGGCATAAATCTGGTTATCTTGGTCACATCATTCCAAAATGATGCTTATGAAATCCAAACATTAGATAACATTCATACTAGTTTTATGTATTCCAATATCATTTATGTAGCATAACACTAGTTTTATGTATTCTAGTATTACCCAAAATTTTCCGTCATCCATTACACACAGTAATTCCTGTCTTGAGAGAACAGTCATAGTTAAGAACAGATATCATATGCTGCATATTAAAGGATAAACCAGGTCATTGGGAGATCTGTTGAGGATTCCACTTGAATGACAGGAAGGATGCTGGGGTCTCAATATAATCCAAAATGTTGGAAAGGTAAAATCCTAAAAAGCTAACACAGGATACAAAAGGTTCCTCATTATCAAAAAAAAAAAAAAAAGAATTAAAAAAAAAAAAAAGTGCAGGAAACCAACACCAGCAGTAATTTTTGGCATTTTCTTGAAGTTTCGTGGGCTTTTTACTGGGATCTGTATGCTTGGATTGAGAATGGCAAGGGAGTGGAGAAGCACAGATAAATTAAGGAGATGCTCTTTCCAGCCTCCTAGCAGAAAAAAACAGGTAATCACAGAATCACAGTATTGTTAGGTTTGGAGGGGACCTCCAGAGGTCATCCAGTCCAATTGCCCTGCCAAGGCAAGGCCACCTAGTAATGTTTTTAGGTGGGTTTTGAATAAGCTGCGTGATCTGAGATCTGTGTCTTTTAACCCTCTGCAAAATTTAAGGAATTATTAAATTATTACTATTTATCAGTAAAACTAATTGCTAATAATGTTCAGAAGTGCTTATATCTCTTTCCATAAGGAGGGTGCAACTTCACTGGATCTGCACATGAACAGGCTATGTATCTTACCTCTCAGTGCCTTTAATTCTCATCGTACAACTCCTGAGTAATTAAATGTATTAGTTTAACCTGATACATGATATGAAAGCAAGGCAATGTACCTTCATATTCACCAGCTTAGAACCGGCAATGTTATTTTCTTTACTTTAAGCTCTGTTATATGTCTCTGAAAATCTACTGTGAAAAGTAACATAGGTAAAGTCTATTTCTAATTCACTTTGGACATTTGCTCTTAATCTGAGTATTTTTCTGATGTTTAAGTATGTTCTTGAGACTAGTTTCCATGCACATTAAATTTCCTTGTTTTGTGTTTATGCAAGCAAAGAGTGTGGGTCAGGGCTAAGATGTGAAAACAGAAAATACAAAAATGCTGAGGCAGCTTATCTTGCAGAGAGAAAATGTATTATTCGCAGATTTCTTTACCCACCCTTACATCTGTGTGTGTCATTATTATTACAAGAATCATACAGTAATCATATATATTCATAGTGGTATATGCTTAGCAGGTAACTTGCAAACAATGCATCTTTCTCTCTTGAGCGTTTATTCTCCTCTGCACAGAGAAGCCCAGATCCCTGACCAAGGCACTTACTTTCCTGTCATACAGATGAATCACACTGGACAGCCACCAGTCAGAGGCTATAAGAAGCTCTGGAATGTCTTGAAATTGTCCAAATGGAATTTGTTAAGGCTGGTTTAGTTGAAGAAATGTTTATGAATATTAAGCATTCAGACCTCTAGAGCTACTGAACCAGTATATTTAAAGCTTGGCTTGAACTTGAACACTCAATAGGACATACATAAGTCAGGCTTTAAGTACAAATTTTATTGTCATAGCAGCTGTGAAGAACATACTGTTTCATACTTGCAACTGAAGAAAACTGTATTTGACCTAATGTCCCAAAAATATTTGCTTGTGGGTTTAGGCCAAAGCTGAACATTTACTTCTAATAAGAATTAGTTTGTTAGAAACAACAAGAAAGAAGTCCTTTACTGTGAAGGTGGTGAGGCAATGGAACAGGCTGCTCAGAGAAGTGGTAAATGCTCTACCACTGGCAGCATTCAAGGTCAGATTGGACAGACCCTTGGATGACATGATCTAGTGTGAGGCGTCTCTGACCATGCCAGGGGTGTTGGAACTAGATGACCTTAAGGCCCTTTCCAACTCTAACTATTCATTAGTTTATGACTGATTCCATAATTGAACCAGAACAAACAAGAAAGTTAAATTAGACAACATGCTATCATGGTTTTAAAAGAAAATTAACTCTATCTCAGCTGAAACCTGGACTCATGTACAGAAAAACTGGACCATATATTTAGCATTGACACAGACATTATAAAGTACTACAAGAAATATTCTTGCACTTTCTGGGCAATCTATTGGATAGTGTGTTATGCTTTGTTGTTCGTTTGGTTTGGGTTTTTTTCCCTTTCCAGCTTCAGCAGTCATTTCATACAGATATGTTGTAAGAGCCAGTGTTCTGCAGAAAGTCCTTAGGTGTATGTCCCTGGCTGCTTCAATACACTACAAGCTAGTCAGCAATCTGTGTTCACTTGTCTATGAACTTACAAAAATGGCATTTCCCCTAATGCTGGTCTCTCTCAAAAGAAATAAGTCACTACTTTCAACACTACTATGCATTTTTCTGGTTGTTATTGCATTATTATGAAGCATACCTTGCAAAAAGGCTCAAGATACACAGGTCTTAAAAAAAACATGTTCTGGGCAGGGGCAGGGCCTAAGGGGATGCCTGTGGGAGCCCAGGGAAGAACTTTGACATAGGAGCAGAAATGATACATTTTCACCTAGTAGCAAAGTACTCTTTAGGAAATATAAATGATGAAATTTGACCCTCTTGGAAATCTAATTCAAGAAGAAGAATATAGAGTTAGGCAGAATTTTCACTGTGTATTTTGAAAATCCTTTTTTCAATATTTTTAAGTATCTTGTCATGGTACAAATGTTTAGACTTTAGAAATGCTAATGACACTGTAATTCAATAGTAGGAAAAAAATGGACAAGATATCTCTGTATTCTTTTTCAGTATTGCTTCCTCTCCTGCTTTTCAGCCAAGTCCCAAATGCACTTCGTGTACACATCGTGCCTCTACGTTCTCTTCTTCTGACATTTTATAATCACAATTTCCTTGATTATAAACTGTTTATGTTATTATGACATGACTCCAAGCCTTTCTGATGAGTCTTAAACATGAGATCAGAGAGTCATTATGACACCTCATGAACGGACCCAGAACACCGATAATGGGCAAATCACATCCGCAGGTATGCCTTTCAATCGAATATTCTGGTTTGATCTTTACTCATTAATCAAGCAAAACTCCTACTGATTAGCATCTGAACACAAAGCAGTGGGTTGATTCCTTCCTTTGCAGAAAGACCTACATTTTAGCAGTGGTATTAAGAGACTGGACAACATCCAGTACAAGTTCTTGCTGAGATTTAAAAATTCTCTTCACCTTTGCCTTTGGACACACATGAAGAGGAAATAATGTTTAGTAAATACTTGTGGTTAGAACTACTGAGGAAAAACCTGGGGCTTTTCTTTCTGCATATTTAGGTCCAGATCTTGCGCCTATAACTATAAACTGACTTGTACTCACACTTGTTAGAATTAACGAATGCATTTTTCAGCTCCTGTCTGGAACAAAAACTATCAAATGTTTAATGCATATCTAGCTTCCTTTACATCATTAACAGGAATGCTGAGGCCTAATCTAATTATAGAATCTGTCATTAGGTGAATTCCAAAGCATTTTTAATACTGTGTGGTGCATTGTATTGCATTTTCCCAAATTTAATACATACACGTTCAAGCAAACTTGTGGCTTCTTTTTTCCTATTTAAAGTGACTTTTCCTAATGAAGGTCATGTTAACTGGAGGCATTAACATAACTGAGTAAATAACAATTTCTAACCCTTTAGGGAGAGAATGTGCCATAGAACTTTTCCAGAACTTCCAAATTTTCTGGAGAAAATCACAAGAATGAGAGTAATATCATTGATAATGTGACTGTCAGCCAGCCACATACAGAACACATCTAAAAGCATCAATTAAATCTATATGCAGCATCAATTGTATTTAAGCATTATTTTTAAATAAACATACACATGCACATTCCACAATAACAAATGCAGCTACAAAAAGAAAAAGAAAGACCTCCAAGAAAAAGGAACTAACCCAACAGTAATCCATTGATCTCACTTCTGTGCTTGAATTCATCACTTTCATAATATGTTTCAACCGTGAATCCTCAAGGCCTGCTCCCTGCCCATTTCAGCAAGTACCATCTACCGAAAAAGGAAATCAGTAAGTTTGTCTTTTTTTCATGGCCCTGGCACATGCTAGTGCACATTTACTCTTTCATGCAATACTACTGAAGTCCCAGTGACTTAACTGTGTAATGCAGTCCCAAGTTGGGTAAGAGGTGCCAGAGTGAAAATCTGTACTAAGAATGGCCATGAATGTTATTCTTTATAGATCTTTCAAAAAAAATATATATCTAGATTACTTCATCTAATAGTTTACTGTGATGTGCACACTTGTGCTTTTATTGTACACTCCCAAAGACATTTTCAGGCATTTTCTCAGCATGATCTGGACTCTCAGCTACTGCAGCCACATGACTATTAGTAATGGGTAATTTGACTTCGTGGATTCACCACTGATACAAAAATAGAACATGTGGCTGATACATAAGTAAGTGGATACTTTAGCAAATTATTGTTATTTTAGAGGGTCAGGAATACTCTCTGCAATATAATTTATGTGGGTAAGGATGAAATTAAGTAACAAAATTCAAAACTTTATTTGCATCCCAAGTTTTGCCAATTGGCCTTTTGTGTTCTTTGGCACAACTCATATTTGGTAAAGGAAGATACTGGTAGCCCATTAGAAGCTTAAACACTATGTGACACACTTTCTCAGGCCAGGAACAAAGCAATCAATTACTAGCAAACAGCAGCAACAACAGCTGGTAGGGAACATTGTATAAGAGTAGTGCTGAATAAGCTTAGGGTAAATGAAATGTATCTTTGATAGAAATCGTATGTCAGGCCTTCACTTATAAAGCTGCAATATTTCCCATGGTTCATACTAATGAAAAACAGTCCTTATGTCTTCCGGGAAAAGTTAGTCTTTTTCAGCAAAATATTTCTGTTTTAATTTTGTTATTTCTATGGATGTTTTTTGGAAGAGAAAAAAATCAGTAAATTATCTTCAGCAGTTTTCTATTTATAGCTAAGATCATTTCTCCATCATGCTGCAAGTATGTTCAATTATAGTTTAAAAGAAATACCAGAAAGTAATGATATTTGTCTTCCAATTCAGGTGCCTATTTGTATAGAAGCTGCTTTAGTATTGCCTAAAAGCAGTCCTTTTCTTTACATACCTATTACATTCCTTTTATTTTTGTTCTCAAATACAAGGTTTGGGGTCTTACATATCCACTTTGAAAAATTTGACTTCAGTTTATGGTTCAGTCATATCTGTCAATTTGACAAACTACCTTAGTTCATGACAAGTTCAAATAAACCACAATTGTTCTTTCTCAGTTTAATCATCAGATAATGTAAATAGCATGGCCTACAAATTGGTTAACATTTGGGAATCAGTCATCCAAGGCTCTTGATACAGCCAGTGATGAGAGAGGGAGGAACCTCCAAGTTTCCGGAGGTATCTGTTTCTTCCATGGAGGAAACATGTGCTGTCTTCGGGTGTGTAAAACTAAGTGATACGAACCCAGGCTGAGGGTTTTGTGTCTCTGTATTAGCTGCACAAGATGCTTGGGGGAACTCTGATCGCCATCAGTGTCTGGATTAAGTGGTTCAGGGAGCTGATGCAACTCAACTTCTGGTCATGGATGTGCCTTTTCTGAGTTAAAAGTTCTTCTCTCATAGGAAGCTGAAAAAATTTTAAAAGTAGATTAAATTTTGCATTTTATGTTGCACTCAAATAAGTACTTTGTGTACTAAAGTTCAAGGTATAATACTTCCTCACAACTTCTGGTACTAGAGCAAGCAAAGTAAATGACGGATCAAAAAAATGATGAAATTCAATGTCATCTTTAAAGGATTAGATTTGAATCTTGGTTAGCGCACTAAAATATCAGAGTCATAACACATGATACGATTCATGTCAAAAGATGTTAGGATAACACTCTGGATCAAACACAAAAGGAACTGAGAGGTTGTCACTCTTAATGACCACCTCTAAGTTGGGCCATGCCAGTAGAAGTCCTCAAAATCTACAGTCAAGAAGGTGTTTGGCAACCCCTGTGCAATTAGTGGGGATTCTTTATTCAGCTGAAAGCAGAATGCAGATCTTGAAATGTTTGTCCCAAATTGTCATTAAAGAAGCACAAGCTGGAACTTTTTTTGTTTGAGCTGAGTTCTGTTCTGCTTCCACAACAGTGATTGAAAAAATGTCTTTCCCAGAAATATAGCAACAACTCACCCCCAGTGATGTTTGTAAGCATCATTAGTTGATGGGCTGCAATTCAGTAAATTAATTTATCTTCAGCTCCCTGAAGAAATTCTGAGTTTGGATTACACTTAAACATTTATAATCTTATTCAAAGAGGCATTAAATAATGTGACTGCCAGAGGGAATTAAGATGGTTTGGGTGTACTTCCAGTGAATCTACATACCATAGAACATTTGCATTTCTTTTTAAGTACACTTTGAACTACACTTATATGAAATTTTAGGAGTATTTGCAACCAGTTGAAGTCATATTTCCCTCACATTATTGACAGGAATCTCAACTGCCATTCCAGCTTTGGACATCAGAATGCATAAAAGTTCATTTCATACAGAGTACACAACAGAGGTATAAAATGATGAAGTAGCTGGCTCAGAAAAGAAAAGATTTGATTAGGCCTCTATCTCTAATAGCCATAACTTGCCATAAGCACTAATTTAATATAAATTTAAATGCTTTTATAAACACAAATTAGAAAAAAAATCTGTCTGCTACCATGAAAATATCTAAACAAAGTCCACCAGCTCCTTGCTATCTGCTCAGTATCCCATGACGGGGGGACAACAAGGTGGAATATGCAATATATTTTACCACACTGCTGAGCTCGTATGTTAAGAGATTTGTCATTGCTCTCTTAATAATAAAAAAGATACTCATAAATCCATAGCAGTGATCTAACATTTCAACCTCACACATATAATTCCCTGACACCAAGATGTATAGGTTGTAGCAAGTGTTACATCCCCAGAAGTGTTATAAAGCTCAAATCTGCCTGTACGCTTTTCCTATTGTAGATCTGTGATCCTGGTGCGAGCACCTCCTGTTGCAAGAGGGGGAATGTGTCTTCAAATGGCAGCCAGAAGGAGGCTTGGACACTTCTACACCTTTAATGACTTGCAAATCAAAAGCATGAAAACCAAACTACACTTCTCAAATGGTTTTCCCATTCAGGCTTGGTAGTCTACATCATTTTCTCCTATACCATTCCCATTATTCTCGATGCTAAGAGTGTCAGTCTTTTCACTGCATTTTTTAACGTGCAGAGAAGGGGGTAGGGTGGGAGAAGGGATCTGCCCAATGATCTCAAACCATATGTTTTTGATTCTAATAAGATTATGGATACCAAAGGAATAAAAATGGAAATCACTACTGCCAAGATATGAAAGAAAGTTTGCATAGTAAAATAATTTAAACCTCAACATTTGGACCCAATAAGGCTAACAGAACGTTTATTCCATATTCTTGGAAAGTATGCTTTTTCTGCACATTAAGTGGTACCAATAAAAAATAATGATTCTCACTCAGTTTATTTCTATAAATTATATTGTTTTATAGTTTTCCAGGGCAAGGTTATGTGTCAGATTCTATGGCAAACACCTGGGTGTAAAATGCAATAAGCTTGTTACTTCCAGTGGGGGTTGCCGGGAGGAGAGCTACAACCATCCTTTCTCCCCAAAATGTTCCTATTTCCAAGGAAACTGGACTGCAGATCATCTGAAAAAGACCAAATTCTTTTTCGTGCTTCAGGAATTATCATTTGCATCTCCTCTCAACTTGCTAGTGATATAAAACTAAACCTTTCACAGAATTTGAACCAGACACAGTAGCAGTTTCAGACATGAGCATGAGTTTGGTGGTCTTTGCCCAGTGCCTAATGGGTGACTGCCTATATCATGGTTTTGCCCTTTAATTTAGCGTGGGTCAAAGTACATAGAATACAACATAGTATATACATGTGAATTTTTAAGAAGTTTTGAATGCTACAAAAATTTCATAACTTTCAAACGTTTTGATGTTACAAAGACTAACAGTGATTATGGCTAGAATACAGTTAGGAATGCCCTTACAGAATCAATTTGGCTCCTTTTATGTGTGCACTATAATTACAGCTGGTTGGAAAGATTCCATCAAAATCTCTTTTTTTTTTTTTTTTTTAAGCAAAAACCAGTTTTCTGTGGGAAAATATTACTTTTTCCAGAAATGCCTTAGTTTTCCATAGGGAAAATGTAAGCAAAATACATTCTTTTCAGTCAAGTAAACTGGATTCTAAATATTTTAGCTTGTCAAGCTGAATAAAAACACTTCGCTTTAGGTCAGCATGATATTCATGTGTATATATGCCAGAACTGCTATGGTGCAACACAAAGCTTGCAGTTTAGATTCACTCCGCTGCAGGATGCATACAATGCAGTGACCTTCTTGCCAGCTTCCCCACTAACATGCAAGCAGCATCATAAGACCACATACCATGAAAGCAACAGCACTCCACACAGCAGCTCAGGAGTCACCTGAAACTGAATGGGATATTCATTTCATTGTACCTTAGCTATCTAAATATTAGTAATGGTGTCTAAGCATCATGGTTAAAATCTCTTGATTAGATAAATTTCTCCAGAAGTTAATTTGTCCTCTCCAAAAATAGATAACAAAGACAGGTAACACTGAAGGGGAATTCATCTCTACCACCTTTCTCCATTGATTAATGACCTTAGACTAGATACTAGCTTTGCTGAAAGCAGTGAGATGCTTCTACCCTTTGGGTTGACATGCTTTCCAATCAACTTTGTT
>JBCJKH010068709.1:0-14673 GCA_039877255.1 Loriculus beryllinus | reverse complement strand
GCAAGCTGCTCCAGTGGAAGGGGTCCCTGCCCGTGGCAGGGGTTGGAGCTGGAGGAGCTTTAAGGTCCCTTCCAACAGAAACCATTCTGTGATTCTATGAACCGTGCTACTGGCAATGAAGCAAGATCAGGGCTCCCAGAAGAGGCCTCAGAGCGAGCCTGTCTGAGGCATTTTCACGCCTCCAAAGGACACATGGAGTATGCTGCTTCGGAGCCGCTTTGAAAATCGGACGGAGGACACGGGGCTAAACCTCTCCTCCTCCCGAGCTACCCCCTCTCTTCACCGGCCCTTCAGGCTCTGCGTTGCCTCAAGCAGTGAGGCAGCGATGGAAGAGCCCGTGAGGACGTTCAGCTACCGGACGCTACCGGACGCTACCGGACGCTACCGGACGCTACCGGACGCTACCGGACGCTACCGGACGCTCCCCGCCGCCATCGCCACCGCTGCCAGCCCCCTCGGCCGCAGCACCTGAGGCGAGCTCTCCGCGCCTGCGCGGGGCGGGCGCGGTGCCCCCCGGTGCGAGGGGCGGCAGCGTGACCCCCCCCCGCCCGCAGCCATGTTAGTGTGGGGAGCGAGCGGAGAGGGCAGCTGCGCATCCCATGGTGCAGCGCGCCGGGAGGGCGGGGAGCGGCCTGAGGTGGCCGGGCGGGCGGGCTGACGGGCGGGCACGGGGCTCACAGGGAGCGCTCACAGGCGCTGCCCGCGCACACCCAGCGCAGCGGGGCCGCCTCAGTCCCCCCCTTTCCGCCGGCGGGACGGGTCCGTTGCTTCCCCGCCCCTTCGCTACAGCCCCTCCGCCGGCCGGAGGCGGCTGCCCGCGGCGCGGTGAGTGCTGAGGGGAGCGGGAGGGGCGCGGGGTGCGCGGCGGCACCGACTTACATAACGGGGAGGGGGAAAGGGGTCGGCGGGGAGCGGGTTCTCCTTCCCCGTCTCTCGTCTCCTCAAGGGACGAGGCGCCCGTTACGGCTGTATCCCTCGGGAGGGGCTGCAGTGGGCAGCGGGGACCCCCAGCCGTGTGTCCGCGCACGGACGGTGCCCGCGGCTGAGGTGCGAGCGGAGGGCTCCGGGGGTGTGGGCTGGGGGTCCGGGCAGAGCCGCTTCTCTCCGTCCTTGCCTCCCTCCCTCTCCCCAGCGGCGCCTCGCTGGGCGGTGCTGCGGGGCCGGGCAGGGTGGGAAGGGAACGGGAGAAGAGGAGGCTGCGGGCGGAGCAGCGCTGCACCGCCGGGCCCGGAGGCGAGCCCCGCCGCTCCCTCGCTCCCCGCCCGCCCCGGAGGCTCGGCCGCGCCGGTCGGTCCCACCGGATGTGCCAGGAGGCGGCTCGGTGAGGCGGAGCGGGACGGTCCGGAGGGTAAACAAAGGGAACGGGAAGGGAGGAGGAGAAGGAGGGGGGTGTCCGCTTGCTCCGGAGCCGGGCTGCCTGCCTCTGCCTGTCCTCAGGCGCTGCTTGATCTGTGGTGGCCTCATAGAGGCGCGGGGGAAGTGCTGAGGTTTATTCTTTCCCTGTGTGTTGGGTGGTTTTGGCATTTAGGGTTTTTTGGGGGGGTGTTGGGTTTCTGTTTAGCGGGGTTTGTTCTGTTACTGGGCTCGCTGGAGGGTGGGATCGTGTGGCCCAAAGCAGCTCTGTGCTCACAGACACGGTTTAACCCGGAGCAAGTGTTCCCAGCGTGGCTGCTGATGGGCCCACAGAGGTTGGGTTACACAGAGGAGTCTTTGCACTTCTTGGAGAAATCCGATATATTTTACTTTCCGGTTGTAAACCCGATTTTGGAGCATAGTGAGGATTGTACCTCTGCAGCTGGAGCAGAATATCTTTCCCTTTAATCCCTGGGACTAATTTTGAACCATGTGCTGTATATCGCCAGTTTTCACAGCCATTCTCTTTCCAAACTTCCTTTACTCGGAGGATGCTCTTTTGGAGCAAGGGGTAATCTTTTTTTTTATTTCCTTTTTTTGTTCCTGGCTGGAAGACTGTTCTCTGTATTGTTTCTGTGTTAGCTGACTCGCAGTCACTCTCATTCAAGTGTATCTTGTAGGCCCTGGCACTCTGCAGCATCAGACTGAAGCTCAGATTTTGGCACTTTGAGTAGGATAATAGCACTGCCATAGTAAATGGGGTGAACAGAAAGTTCATTTGAAAGGAGGAACACTTGGGAATCTATGCTTAAGTATTTAATGGAAAAGTGGCGTGGTATTGTGGTGTCCTTCTTAAAACAGTCAGACTTATTTGGTTGTTTAATATGTTTTCTTTCCCTTTCCCGTGTTAACTGGAAAAGCCCCACATTCCTCAGAGCTAATCTGCCTTTATCAATTCTGCTTCTGTTAAACCTGGGTAAGGTCAAGAGCATAACTGGATTTGGGCCAGAAAATATTAACTGTTACGTAGTTATTTAGAATAGTTTGTTATCTTACTGAGGTTGCCCATGTCTGAAATTCCACCACTTCTTTCTCCACCCAGCTCCTTTTTTGTTACCTCTGGAATCAGGCTGTTATCCTACCTCCTATCTTTGTTGGAACACCTTTGCCTGTGTTGGTGTGGTTTGTGGATGGGCGCCACAGCCTTTGTCTTTCTTTATGGCTGAGATTCTGTAAGGAATGTGGAGATTGGAGCCCATGAAATACATTTAATGGACCTAAACTCTTGAGGTACTGTTAACAAAACACCCAAAAGAGGGAAGAGACACCAGTTGCTGGGACATAAACTGTTCTCTCACAGGGCTGTAATTCAGTCCTGTTCAACAAGAGAAACAGTTGTGGAATTAATTTGTCTTTTGTGCTATTATGTCTCAGATCCATTTTTCTGTAGCATGTGGCTTAATGTTTGTGTTCTTTGACTTTATTTGGCGGGGAAGTTGAAATGTGCACATGAAAGGCAGATGGCATAGTACATACTTGTCAGAATCTCTAAGCTTTATTTGTCCTCAGCCTTAGGTATTAGTAAAAGTACTCAGTATATGTAGTAATAACTGGTAGTCTGGTACTTGATAATCCAGAAGGGAGTATTCTTAGGCTATTCAGTGTCTTGAACACATAATTTGTTGGAATAGCTTTAAAATGGTTTCATCTTCTACATATACAGTGATGTAACTTTGCTTCAAAGTATGTTACATGCAGTTGAATGGGCTTTTTTGGATTATAAAGGTTTACCGCAGGATGACTAATAGTTGAATGGGGGAATCTTGGTTTTGTAAGTTCCTCCCCCAAGCTAATAGATTCTTAGGGGGTTGCTTGAAGGGGAGAAAAGCCAAAGTGCTTTTTGGAGATGAAGTAGCAAATGATGTGGTTTTGATGGTTTAGGAGACTGTTTTCTGATTTTTAATGCATCTATAAATGTGGTGGTTCTTAGTAAGAGGAACTCGAGAAACAAGAGGTTGCTTCTTGCCATTTGCAGAACAAAATGTGTGTGTGTTTTCTTCCCCTGGTAGTAGGCATGTCCACACGTAGCAGTACTTTCATATGATGTAACACTCGCAGTAACAATACAGGCTATTCTGTTATTTACATCCCTGTAATATCTGTCAGGATTTGTGGATAAGTCTTTTTCACTATGACAGAAAACTTTGTGTTCTCAAAGTGCAGTTTTCAGGTGTGTCGCTGGATGTTCTTAAATATACATGTGTCATCACTTACAGGTTTTTAGCAGCTGCCTGCACTGGTATTTAAACAATAGTCATGTTTTGGGGAATATTGGTACCCATAAGTAGGTTGTAATTTGCTGTAAAATCTGTTCATTCAAATCTCAAATGTTTTTAGTCTTTTTATCTTAAATTGAACATTTGTAGCTTTACATTTGCTGTAGATTATTGCAGAAAGTGCCTCTATACTCATGTTCTGGATGAATTTCAATATGTTGGTAGAAAGTATGTAAAAAGGACACTCTTATGGTAGAACTTGTGCTCTAGCTCTTTTTTTTTCCTTGTGTAACAGCTGCCACTCTGGGATAAAAGCAGTGAAAACAGGGGGTTTATGTACATTTGAGTCTTAGTTTCAGACAGCTGTCACTGAAACTTCAAATGTGACACTGATTTAGCTCCGTTGGATGTGGTTTCCAGGCTGAATCTGGGTTTCCTCTCATCTCCTGTTATTGTAAATCTAAAGTTTTAAGTGCCATTGCTCAGTAACATGAAAACATGAACATATTGACTGAATCTGTTGGAAAGGTTTGAATTGGAGGTCAGGATCTTAAGAACTGCAGTAAGCAAATCCTTACTTTCAGCTGTTGTATGGAACCACAGCAGAAATGATTTAGGAACACTCTAAACCTCTTAATTTTGATGTATTTATTTAGCACCTGAACAACAGTGATGATTGTCTCTCAGAATGGTAACTGCTACATGATAGTTACTGTGTACTTAAAAGCTGTCTGTTTTGAAGTGTTTGAAGAACCCCTAGAACTTAATGCAGATGAATGCAAGATTGGAGTTTGTGAATTGGTAGCAAATTCAAGTGAGTCTTTTGTTTTTTATGTGACTGCCACTTAGTGACCTCCGAAGCCCACTGTTTTACCACAGCATTCAATGAATGTGTTTTATTGTGTCTGTTAGAAGGGCAGGAAATTGAAGGAATGGGAAATTAATTGGAGAACATGATACCCAGTTAGATACCTGGTTTTAAGTAGTCTCCTTGGGGTGCGGGAATAAGAATGTCTGGAGATGATCTAGTAGATCTCTGTTAAAGCTTTCATTTTTCATGTTCTGCTCTCCATATTCAGGCTGGTCAGATGAGCTGTTGAGCAAAGTAGCTGTTTGGAAACTGAACTGTTTAAAAACCTTTCGGTTTTGTGCTTTAGGCAAATATTTATTTTCCCTATCCTGTTCCTTTGCAACTTCATGTTCTTTCTCCTGTAGAAGCTTCTGAAGGTGGGAGTTTGATGCTTGCTCAGCAGTTAGTGTTCCTGACAGTGGGATGTGAGTCTTGCAGTTGGAAACTTTTGAGTGTTAAGTCTTCATGAACAGGAAATAATTTAAAAACCCAACCCCAACCTCACAAAAATCATCAAAGAACCAAAATCGCAAAATACTTCAGATGTGGCTTGATCTGATTTCCTCTGATAAAGTGAGACAGTTGTGATGTCTTGTGCTGAATGGTGTAAACTATGAAAACTTGCAAAGGGGTGTTCTGAAAGCTACATCAGAGGCTGTGTTGTTGGAGGGAGTTGGTACAGGGGATTGTGTATAGGAAAGAAATAGTCTCAGGGATGGCAGAACCACAGAAACCAAATGCTCTCTGGCTCTAACAGTACTTGAAATCTGGAGGTGGTGGTGTCAGGTTGTAGATGAAGAAGGAATTGGAAAATAGCTTCTGAAATCTGGTTTACGACATTTGAATACAACTTATGTCAAGTAGAAATCAGCATGGAAGAGGTAAATAACAAAAGCTGATGGCATCAGGCTTTGGTAGAGAACATCTGATGATTCCTTTGCATCAGTGTTGACTATGGGTAGAGCTAAATTGTCTTCAGATCTGCAGCAGTCCATGATTGAACTGGTAGCACTCTCCTGTATTGGATTTCCTTCATTCCCTGTGACTTCAAGACACTTTTCCACTCTCCACACTGGTACTCTGCCCTTTTTTATCACACTCAGTGCAGAAAGGACATGTAGAAAAGGTTCAGTAGTTTTTTTAGCTTCCCAGTGCACCAAAGTGCTTTCTTTCCCACCGGGAAGGGGAACTGAGAAGCACTCAACTTGGTTTCATTTTGCTGCAGGCTTCTAACTTCATAGAGTTTAATATAGGTCAGTTTAGAGCTTAATCCGTAAGATTAATCTTGACCCTTTCCCTGCCTGTGGAGCTGTAATTTAACTCATTTTAAGACCCTGAACTAATTGCCTTTCTTTTGAGCAAATGCATATAACCAAACGTGCATCAGTTGTCCTGGAGACCATAGTAGGCGATTACAGCTTTCTTGCTGCTATTGTTGTAGATACATTGATGAACAATAAATTTAGAAGCATTTAGACAGTGTATATGTCAAGAGCCCTTAAATGAGGCATTTCTGTTGCCTTTGCAGATGTAGGGATAGAGCCGAAGCCATTCGCACTGTTGGGGACAGTAAGAAGGAGGTCAGAGGGCTCCAATGCCTGTGAACTGTTCCTGCTTCCTGCTGCCGGGCATGGGGTTCTCATTGTTTACCCATATGAAAATGTGCAATTCCTGCTTTTGTTTGATTTGGGGTTGGGGGAGGGGAGAGGGAAGGGACCATCTGGGGCTGGGAAGTATCTTTGGAAAGCAGAGGCAATTTTTCCTTTAGTCCCATTGAAGTTCCTGGGAAGGATTTGAAGCAGCAGCTGATTTTTTTTTTATTTACTTATTTTCATATGGGAAGAAGGAGCTGTGCTCTTTCCTGTTTCCTTGCTGCTGGGATAGCAAATAATTTGCTTGCAGGGAATAAGAGTTTAGTTCAGCAGAAGCTCGGGATGAGCTAAATGATGATGTTTGACATGTCTGAAGGCACCTTTTTAACCAGGTACTTGGCTCTTCTCCCCAGGCCTTTCTTAATGCTGCCAGGAGTATTTACTGTACATCCTCGGGATGTACAATAGCCAGGAAGTCTCCAGTCCATTCAACATTTGATACTGCATTTCCTAGCATTGCCTTCAGCATTCCTGCTGCTGAAGGTACTGGTGAGACTTTTAAATCTCAGTGTTTGAGTAAGACCCAGTGGTGATTTATATCAGTCAATGCCCGTTTCACCCTGTCTGTTGTAGGCTGTATGTTCAGTGTGAACACTGAGGCAAGTTTGCCCTCAGTAATACTCTGTAGCATTGAGAACCAGAAATTCTGTGATCTTGGAAAGAGAATTTATTCTTACTGATTTTAGGCAATCTTTAAATGGTTTTTTTTTTCCTTTTCTATGAAAGATACCATGAAAGCATAAAGTGGTGGTATTTTCTTGTTTTCACGCAGGTATCTGTTCTGATTTCCTTTTCTGGACTAGGCAGTTGTAATCTTTCCTTTGAGGGGGGAAAACTGTATTCAGGTTTAGAAGACTGGAATTTTTATTGCCCACCTTTTCCAAGTAAAGGTTAATCCAGAAAGGAGAAAAATAAAGTCGGTGTTTAAAAGAGCACAGTTCCTTTTAATTTTTGGTTAATTCCCCAAGCTGTTTACCAGTTTTTTTTCCTTAGCTATTCCTAATACTGCTCAAGCAGAAATTACTATTGCTAGTGGCTGAATGCTCTTGTGGTTCTTTTAAGCCTCCTTATACCTCAGGTTTTAGGAGATTGCTCCTTCATCCCCTTTGCTTCTTCTACTGCTGCTCTTCTGCAGTAGAAGCTGTTTAAAGGCAGAGATGCTTCTTCATAATTGATTTTACACTCCAGGCAGTAGTACACCAAAGGAGCATATAACAGGTACCTTCATAGCTCAGTTGTTTGAACTATCTGTAAAGAGTTAAACTTCATACTTGAATTCTTTATCAGTCCTTATCTTCTTTTCTTCATCATTTTCCCCAGCAAGTTCTAGTTTTTGTTAACCAGTGGTGGGAAGAGATGGGAAACACTGATACGACTGCAGTATAGGAAGTCAAGAGGCAAGAATTATATTTCTACCTGTTCTCTGGCTGCTTCTTTTCCTTTTGATGACTGAAGTAATGTAACTGCTGTGCTGTTGTTTATTTCTCTATAAAATAAGGACAGTGCTTTGCTCGGGATTCATCCTGAAGTGTTTTTCTGTAGAGATTTGAAGTACCCCTTACGAGGAGAAGGAGAAACCATGATGTGGGATCAAAGTTCTTCGTTTAAGGTGCCATCTTTCTGCTTAGGATGAGCCTTGGCATGGCTGTTGCAATTATATTCCTCTTTGTCAGTGTATTCATTAACCTTTCATGATGCCTGACTCAGAACTGCACTTGCATTTACTAAACAAATACACTCAGTTTTATGAGTAGGGAGGACAAAGCTGGTTGAAAATAAGTACATAAAAATGCACGTCCTGATCCACAAGTTGGAGGGGTTTAATCTCTTAAATTCCAGTTTTAATTGCATTGAAGACTTGAATTTTGTGATGTTTTGAACTTGTTTTCCATCACCAGCCTTCACTCAGTAGACTTTTACATGCTGCAGACGTGGAAGGAGCTCTTGCGTGCAGTGAAGCTCTTCACAAATGTTACAAATGGCAGTTTCTGTCCTGGCTGGTGGTAACAGAATGCTGTTAATGGGAATGCTGTTAATTAATGGCTATAAAAGGAATTCTGAGTTCTTATCAGGCCTCATTTTCTGTTTGAGGCTCAAGCACTGAAATAGGTGCTTCCATATTCCAGGTGGTTTATTAATTCTTTTAATTTTCACTAATTCTTTTAATTTTCACTAGAGTTTATATAAATCACAAAGCTGTCTGTTTTCTGTCCCAGTTCTGATGCCTCTCAACTCAGCAGCCTCTCTTCCTGTTGTGTTTAGTGCATTTTGAATTGTGGTGTTCAAATACCTGCTCAAAACAAACTTCTCAAGTCCTACAAGAGTGAAACTGGGATGTGCAGGTTATTGATTCATTGGTGCTCAGTTTGTGATTAACCTTGTTCTGCTGGTGCAGAACTGTGCCGTAGCAACTTGGAGTACATGTTATGTTGAGTTCAGTACTGTTGGGATTTAGCTGGGATTTCAGTTTTGGACACTGTACGTGGAAAAGGGGTTTTCCTCTCTTGGATACTTTTAGTAGCAGAAGATACCTAAGAATGTGATGCACAAGAGCTGAAAACATGGAGATGTTAATGTTTCGTCTCCTTGTTAGTCTTAAGTTACTCAAATGCATTAGGCTACTACAAGAATGAAGAAAAAGGCTTATGGGGGCTAAACCAAGAAATAGTTGACTTAATAGCACTGAAGACTTGGGTTATTTATTTGGGAGGAAGATTTCTAATGCTGAGAACAACAAACCATTGGAATACATTAAGGAGAGAGATTTTGTCACTGGTAGTCTTTAAGAACAAATCAGATACGTCACAAAAGAAATGCTGTTGATCCCTACCTCAGGGGTGGTACACTGACAGTATGGCCTCTCAAGACCTCTGCAGCAGTGATTTTAGTGATGTGAACAGGTAAGAGAACGTGGGGTTGTTATTTTCAGGTGTATACTGATAGTCAAAAAGTAGTTGACAGCAACTCCAGCAGCTATGTTCTCTGAGCTCTTGTAAGCAATTCCTCTCTGTTCTCTTCCTAGCTATTGCCTGGAACTGTGCAGTTTTGATGTGAATCTGTTGCAGGTGAAGCAGCTTGTATTTTCTTTGGAATGCTGTTCTCAGTTACGGCTGTAAAGGTCATGGAGAGAAGATCATCATTTTCGGTAAATGAAAGGGTCACGGTCTTGTTTGGAGTCAGATGTTACCTGGATGTGGCTTGAAAACCAGGTTCTGATAAAGAGCAATATATACATCTACAAATTTAATGGAAGAAAACATGTAACATGTATGTGCATTAACATCCTGTGCAAGAAAGTAGCCTTAGATGATGGCTTTTCTTATTCCTTTTGGTATCACCCTTTAATTAGTGGTATATTTTATTATCTATTAATAAACTGAACTTTGCTTTCGGAGTAATAGGAACTTCTGGTGAATCTGTTTTTATGTCTCTCTTTCACTCTTTGATAAAATAGTTTGTGTTTTGGTGTTGCACCAGTAAATCCAATGAATCTGTTTTAAAGCAAGTCAGAGTGTTTTGTCATGGAAGGAGTAAGTCACTCCTGAGATTGGGAAAGATAATTAAGTAATCTTCAGTGACAGTGGATATGGAATGGTGTGCAGGGCTGTGCTCAGTACAGCCTCTGCTGGAAGCCGGTGTAGTGACCCACCCTGCGTTTGAGAAGTTGAAAGTGAATAAACTCCTAGATCTGAGAGCTTCTTAGATGCTGTTGAAATTGAGAGGCAGAAGCTGCTGGAATTAGTGCTATATCTGAGTTTCCAGGGAGCCTTCAAGCTCAAAGGTGAAGCTAAGTGTTCATCTGTGCAGTGTGTGTGAACTTTTGTAAGCTGCTTGCTGTGGTCTGGGAAACTAAAAGTCATTTAACACCCCCCCACACCCCCGCAGCCCTATGGAGGCAAGGGGAAACCTTGTGTCATTTGTATTAAATTCTGTTTAATCAGTTATAAACACACCTGGTCAGACAGGACAGGAAATCTTCATTGTCAAGACAATGAGATAATTTCAGCTTTATACGGATTTCTTCTTTTGAGTTGACTTTGTAAACTGTGGGGTTTCATCCAGTAGTGAGAGTATCTCCTCCAAGGAAGGGACAGCACTGTTGTTATATACCTTAGTGTGCATAAATTCTTTAGGACATATTCAGTATCTGTGGTTGTCAGGAAAAATCAATTCATTTCCAGAAATGAATAATATTTCTTTCATTTTGCCCATGTATTTGATGGCACTGTTTAAAGATTCAATTTTAGAAGAGAAATGGGGGAACAAAAAGTATATGGCATGTGCTTCTCCAGTGGGAATATTCTGAATTAGATAGAGTTTATTACTTGTATTTCTTTGGCTGTGGATGGAAATACAAAGAGCAAAAAGCTCCCGTGAAACCTAGTAGAAGGATGGAGTCAAAAGAAGGAGCAGGGTATAACACTGAATGCATTCCTGTTCCACCTTCTGCCTAGAATTCATGTCAATATTTAATTGTTATAAGAAATCATATGGTTTGGGTTGAAAAGAACTTAAGATCATTTAGTTCCAAACGCCCTTTAGCACTAAATCTAGCTTTAGTACTTGGGATTTCATTCCCTTATTTATGAAGATCTGTTACCTCTATGAAATTACTAAAGCAGCACATGGTTTTCTTTAGATTAGGCACCTTTAGAAGGTGATGTGCAGCATACATAGATGTTAAATTTCCAGAATGAGGCTTTAAATGAACTGAAAGTTTAGTTGTGTTGTATGCTACAAGCCCCTGGCTCTTGAGCCTTCGTAAAAGGGTGAGAGTTCCTTTGTGTGCCGGCAGTTCTGCTCCTCTCATGCTGGTTCAGTTCTTTCAATAGCTACTGCTGTGCCGTGTTCTCCTTTCAACAGAAGACGAGAGGGAATTCTTAAATTGGCTTCATTTTACAACTGAGTCAGCTTTTTCTTCTTTTAAAGGCAAATGGAACCTTTAAACTGTTTCATAATCAGAAACACAGGAGTTTCCCTTGCTAGGAAACAGGTTTTGGAGTTTAATATTTTCATTTGTATGGCCTTTTGAAGATAAATGGGATTTGCATTAAAGTTTTTCCTTTTGTTCTATTGAAATAGATCCCAAACTACAGTATTCCCAGGGGGAGTGGGAACATTGGTCATATTATAGCAAGCAGCAGATCAGACTGGAACTGAACTGCAGTGAGTTGTGAAAATAAATGTACATGAGCCACATCTGCTTTAATACCCGACTCCTGAAGTTGATAGGAGTAAAATTAAGCAAGACCTTGTGGGTGCTGAGTCAAGGTTGGTGTTAGAAAGGCAAGATGAAAGTAATGAGTCTTGAAAAGGATTTGAAACACAGTCGGAATGGGGAGGGGGAAGCCAGGTGCCCATGTGCATATAAAGTGAGTACTTAATGCACAGCTGTCACTTGAAATATAATAGTGTTTTGGACTGAGTCTGGGTTACAGCAGTTTTATGTTGAACTTGTGTTGTTAAATCTTTCTTTATAGCTGATTTTGTGAAGTGGCTTTCACAAATAGGAGGTGATTGTATGTGTGGGCTCCTTTAGTTTGTGTTTCTAATGCTATGTGAATTTAAGATCTTACTGAATTTTGCCCTTTTTTCCACACTTAGGTTATAACAATGCAGTTAAGAGTTTCTGTATGACTGGTGGTGGGGCTGATGTGGGTATGTTCTGTGGTGATGTGCTTAGGTTCTGTGTTGTGTCTACTGAGTATCTTCCAAATTCCGCTTTCTGTTCCATGTTCTTCTGCTATCCAAGTCACTAAGCAATGTTAAGATGAAATTAGTGCTTGTACACCAGTTATCCCAAAGCACTAATGGTTTCAAGGCTACTAAATCTTAATAGCACTGTGTCCCTTCAAATAGTGCCTTAGAGTTGGGAACTGGGCTGTTCTGGAGCTTCTGCTGAAGGCCATGGGGCAGTTGTTCTCAGGGCTGTGTATATGCTTCATACAGAAGGTTTCTTCCTGGTGTTGCTGCTGGAAGTGCTCCAGGCAGGTCCATCTCCTTGTTGTTCAAGGTGAGGAGCTGTGTGTGTACAGTTGTTCACACAAGATGCAGGAGAGTATCTAAAAACCTGTGTGTACGAGTAGCAGGAGCAATAACAAGGCGGATAACTCAGTTATAATCCTGTCTCATTTCTGGTGGTTGTGGTTTAAGCCCAAGAAAATATTAGTCGTGTCTAGGAATTGCTGTTCCTTCCCTGCACTGTCAGAGCTCTTGAAAGTCTTTCCTGTCTACCGTGATTCTCTGTGGAGCTTTCCTGTGACTTACTGTGGTGCCAAAAGGGCATCGTTAGAGACCAGATCTGATAATGTTAAATGCTTTGTAAGAATACAAATATTGCATTGCACCAAATTTGCTTTGCTGCTGCAGATCAGAAGTAGAAGAGGGAAGTGAGACAAGAATTGAAATGGAGGATCTGGGAGAGGGTTAGGAGGGAAATAGGTGAGTAGTAAATGAACGGAGTGATAAGAGCAGAGAGGAGGAATGCTCGACATAATCCAGGAGGTGTTATTTAAAGGTAGCTGAAACCAGTGAAGCTGAGGAGCAAGCTCCACACCTAGAAGATACTTTAATAGTTTTATCTTGGATCCCCGTGTTCAGGACCCTGCACTTGTCACTGTTCAACTTCATGTTGGCATTGGCCACCTAAAGCCTGTCCAGGACCCTCTGAATGGCATCGCTTCCCTCCAGTGTGTCAAGCACACCATGCAGCTCAGTGTCATCAGCAGACTCACTGACGACTTTTCATAAAGGGCTCTTCCTGGTGTCATCCCCATTGTGTGAAAGCACCAATGATGAACAAATTGTCACAGACCATGACTGATCATTCCATATAAATATTCAGAACAGACATGATTCTGGGGAGGGCTGCTGTTGGCTCCTCGCTCTGGTAGACGTAATGGGACAGTTGACTGACTCAACAGATACCATGTTAACTTCAGCATCAGTATTCTGAGGTAGTGCCAGGTCTCTTGTGTGCCACCAAAAAAGCACTTCCAAGTTCTCAGGGTTAGTTTTCCCTGTAGTGTGGATGTGTATTTCAGGTGAGTGTCTGGCTCCTTTCTGTGCCTTTCACCTACAAATGTTTTTCAGTTTGTTACAGCCTTTAAAAAGATCTCCATGGTTTATTTCAACTTTTCCGTGTACTTTATCTCATCACATTCCCATGTGGAAATCTATAGATGGCCTTTTTGGGAAAACCTGAAGTAGCTGAAGTGAGTGAAGCTTCAGAAACAGTTCTTAGACATTGATTTCTAAGTGCTTAACACTTAAGCCTGGGCTTTCTGCTGGTATTGCTTTTGTCCCTGTGGTATATATTAGAGAGTTGGTATATGTTAGAGAGGCAAAAGCAAATCTAGCCAGTTAAGTAGCCAACCTGCCTCTGTAGGTAGCTCAGTGCTGGAGTTCTTTCAGGTTCATCAGTTCCTTTAAGAACAACTCCACAACTTTTTCTGGACAGTCTGCTCTGTGTGTGTGCTGAGCTACATCTGTCTATATTTGTTACTTCAGCTAAGAACTGGCTTGGCTGTCCTCTGATGCACGTACCCTGAGGAAATAAATGCTTTTCACTCGTTCCTCCCACATGCCTTTTGTTTTCCTCCAGGGAAGCACTTTCTAATTCTAGCTCTGGATGCTGCTCATGTTTCAAATCATGCATCAGGGTTTTCAGCACTCACTGAATTGTTCTTGCCATTAAATGTATGTGAACTATATTAAAGGTCCACTTCAGAATCCTCCTTTAACCCTCCCCCTTCTTCAAAATCCTAAACTCATACAGCCTGTGGAATTGTTGGTTTACTGTGATGGGACTTGCAGGGTTTGTGGGGTATCTGCTTGTGTTCAAAGTAAGCTTCTGGCTTCATTCATGGGTTTTTATTCTGTTTATCTGGTTTTGTTAGTTTTAGCCTAAGGACTTCCAGCTAAATCATCTATCTTCCCTTGTAAGAAGGTTATGTAGTGCAGCTCATTGCTTTGGAAGGTTATCTGTATTTGTACTAAGAATATCAGTTATTTGCTTGTAAGTAAGGAAAATTTGTAAGGAAAAATTGTAAGGAAAATGTCCTAATCAAGTCTAAATGTTTCATTTCAGATTTCATGTTTCACCCTGTGTTGAGCACCTGCTGCTGAGAGCTGGAAAGGCAACTTAAGGTATGTGGAAGAGCTAAGATCTCACTTTCACACAGGGTTTTATTCTGGGTAGAATGGTTCTAGTTGATGCGTTTTGCTTGTTCTTACCTTGTAATTATTGTTGAGAAGCCTCATTTTTAAACAGTGGCTGTTGAATTGGGATTTCTTTTGTCTTTTTCCTTGAACTTCCTGGAGTTGGTCTGGCTCTGACTGCCCATTCACTGATGGGGACTTTTCATAAGAACAGATAGGGATAGGATAAAGGGGAATGGCTTTAAACTGAAAGAGGGAAGACTGAGATTAGATGTAGGAAGAAACTCTTCTCTTTGAGGGTGCTGAGACTCTGGCACAGGGTGCCCAGATAAGCTGTGGCTGCCCCATCCCTGGCAGTGTTCAAGGCCAGGTTGGACACAGG
>JBCJKH010068708.1:0-19765 GCA_039877255.1 Loriculus beryllinus | reverse complement strand
CTTCACATCAACAGGCAGGTGTTCAGCCATCTCCAGGACAGCAGAGTTCCATAATGTGTAATGGTTAGTTGAGAAGACAAACACCATCACTCTGAACATCCTCCCCTCATCCTTCTTATTCCCTCAGCTTTATGTGCTAACATGACACCATATGGCATGGAATACCCCTTTGGTCAACTGGGGTCACCTGTCCCAGCTGTGTCCCCTTCTTGTTCACTCCCAGTCTACTCACTGATTGGGTGAGGTGGAGAAAAGGCCTTGACTCCTTGGAAGCATTGCTCAGCAATGTCTAAAACATCTCTGAATTATCAGCACTGTTTTCAGCACAAATCTAAAGCAGAACCTAATCAGCTAATATGAAGAAAATCCCAACAAAAATGAGTACAATAGTACAAATAACTTCTTCTGTTTTCATGAACTAATTCTAATCACTGTTAACAAGCTGTAAAACATTCTTGTAATTTTCACAAATACTAATATTTTAAAAACACACTAAAGACTTGTTGGATTTTGCAGCTAACAGTAATTCTGGTAGATTGATGTCATGAAAAAAAATTAATTTCACAGAAGATTCTGTTTTCCTGTAAAGGAACAAACACCCTAAACTACTTCATAGCATTTCAAGTGCCTCCTGAAGAACTACAGAATCACTTCATTTCCATTAAAACATTGGATGTAGACCTGACCCCATTTGAGGGTATCGGTTTCTGTCTGTGACATGTACCTTAAGCAAACATACCTTTAAAGCAAGATATACTTCAAGACGATGAAATTAAGTTCAACTCATGAGCATAACTGTTTGTTCTTTTTGCACTCGTATAGTAGTCCCACAGAAACAGTCACTATATTTTAGCTTTAATGGGGCCTTGTTAAATATTCTTTCATCCTAAAATGAATCAAACATTTCTCTGATGAGTACTTTAGTTAATTGTATTCTTGTATTTTCCTGTTCATCCAACAGGTACTTTAAAGAAGCCACTGCTTTTGTTTATTCTTATTTTAGCTTTTTGTTTAATTACTTCATCTGAAATTCTGTTTTGCAAATCAATTTCTTCTTTCAAGTGTTGATTAAGAGCAAACACTCAGAAAAGTATAAACACAAACAAGAGAACTTTCCCATCCTGATGCCCAGAAGCTTGATTTTCTTTTACTATGAGAAATCTTTTATATTTTCAGGTACTGAACACATGACTTGTTTTAATAGATGTGGAATTTGCCCTGGATTAAGATGTTTTATCAGACTCTGCTTTACAATATAGAGCATGCGGAGATGTGGTAATCCTTTGGAGGAACGTTATCTCCAAAGTCTAGATTATACGTTCCAGGCTGTGCAATGCTGGAACAACTCTGGAAATCATACTTTTTCTTCCCCAAAATAATTATGAAAACTGTAATTGTGGTGAGACCAGTAGAGGTGACCAAAAGTGTTCACCATAATCCTAAAAACACTAGCAACTTCTTCCCTTTTATTATGCAGTAGCAGTTTCTTCCACTGCTTTTGACGTATTCTTTTATGAATTACTAATTATACTAAGTGGAGCTAAAAGAATTGTACATGTTGGACAATATTTGTTTCAGGCCAAGAAGACTTGAAGCTCTCATTAAAATTCCCGAAACTTTAAGAATCTATAAATATTTCCTCTTTACATCCTATCCTTCAAGAGGGGTTACATTTTTTGAAACAAATGAAGGTACACAAAAGTCGAAGAATTGTCTCTCTGTGAGCAGAATCATATTCAGAGAGTGTGTAATCAACCATTTTCAAACACTAAGAAGAGAGGCTTTTAGACATGAAAGGCAAAAAGCCAGGAGAATTAGCCTGTCCTATTTATTTGCCTTATATCTTGTTTTGAGTAGATGATAGTGTGTAATAGCAAACATACTTTGGAGTATATATATCTGAGACACTTTAAAAAGTAGCTCAAATGTCTATCTTCTCCAATGACCTTCATCACCAAATACTGAAATTATGTAGCTGCCAGACAGCTCTTCTGCAGCTAACAGCTCACACCTTTCATTATTTTTTGTGCAACATTAGGCTCTCCATGGTGTCTTTTGGTGTGTGTGTAGAAGAAATAGGGTTGTCTGTGAGGTTTATCACTGTGGATATTTCTAGGTAGAAATACTCTTTAGGGGTACAGAAACAAAGACCAATAAAAGAAGTTGGTTCTGTTTTGAAGTAAATTCTAGCTTGGAGAAAGATCAGTGATTCTTTACAGCTGTCACATGCTGCTGTGGCACAGGATGATTCACTTTAAATTAGGGTAAAGGAGACTGAGAAAGACAAACCTGAATTCTATTTCCAGTGTAATGAATCCATCTTAGCAAATTCCAGTCATTAAAATAAAATGAAGAAGGTTGGCATATTTGATATACCCTTAATATAGTGGACAATATTGCATGCAATAACATATTAAAAAAAGTAATGAGAGCCTAATTCCAAAAGAAACAATTAACAGGATATGTAGAAGTCCTATCTGGAATTTCTCAAGCTGTCCTGCAATAGTGGGCAGTGACATAATAAACTGAGTATGAACTAAAACTGTTTCAATACCTGGAGACTGAAAATGTGATCAAGTTTTGCAGTTTTTTCTGCAAACAATGATTAATAAGTTAAGATTCTTCAGCCTGATATAGATGACTGAGAAAGAGACAACGAATTCCTGTATAGTCATGAATGGCGTGGAAAGGGGCAATAAGGTATTGGTTTTGTTTGCTTTGTTGTTTGGGCTTTTTTTGGTTTGGTTGGGGTTTTTTTTTTACTGTACTTTCCAGTACTAGAAGCAGGTGGCATCCAGTAGAGCTGCAAGTAACACATTCAGAAGAACCAAAAATGGTCGGCTCTTCAATGTATGGGTGAGCCACAAGACTTTCATTCTCTATTACTATTGTTTAAAGATGTACTTTGACCTGTTTTATAAAGACTCAAGTCAGAAATCCAGCTAACAAGAATAAATAAAAATCAACCCCACCTCTCTGGTAAATAAAGCATACAGCCTATCTAGCATTGTAGTACAACTTTCTGCTTTTGCTGTATACTTACCGTTTTCTAAGGGGCATAGTTACAAAATGGTCTGTAACAGATCTTATGTTAACTTATGTAACAACTTTTACTTAGAGATCAGTCTAGATCCTAAGTCTCCTTGAAGCTGTGAATCACAACAGAAAATCTTTGTATGGTCAGGATACACAAACCAGAGACTACCTGTCTTGGGAGTAGCTCATAGGTGAGAGAGGCCAATGGATCCTTCGATGTCCTGATGAGGGTGCATGAGGCTGGCTATCCTGCAGTATTTTCCAGAGATCTACTAATGGCAGCCCCAGTTCCAGGCTCTGAAAGACATGTTGGAGAGGTACTTCGCAGTTTAACAGCATGTATTTGAAGTGCTTCTTGCTCAGCAGACCTATCTTTCATGTGTTGCTGCTGGAATAGATGTATTTAAATCATTTTGGTTTCCAGTTGTGTGTGTTATATCTACTTATAAAAGATAACGATTTATTTGCATACAAACAAAAGTACACAGTGTGTGAAACAAAATACTTCCTCATAGTAAAGAAATGACACATGCTTTCTGAACAGTGCACTTGGGTTCAGATGGTGGTGTTGCTGATGAGGTACTGAGGCAGAAGGCAGTAGTCAGTGCAGGAGCTCAGTTTTGAAGTTGCTGGCAGGAGGGATAACATAAAAAACCAACTTTAATATTGAGCTTTTCTTTTTTTTTTTTGTTTATGATTTCATAAAATGAAAGCTAAGAAAATTAAAAGAAAAACTAGCTTGCAAGGTATTGTAATTCGCAATATTAAAATGTAGCATCAGTTTCCAGATTTCTTATTCTTCTGGCATGAGCAATTCAGCAAATACAAGAAAATAACAAATATCATTAAATGCTGACAAATCATAAATTTGCATTTTTTTTCTTCTCAAAAAGTAATATTTCACTGAAGAATGCTACCTGTGTGTATTTTTCAAAGACAAAACATATTGGTGATCGGCTGAGTATATGTAATCTTCACATCTCTGGGCCTCCAGCTCCCCATGTCCTGAATTGAATGCTGTATGCATATTGCCTAGCACAATTTGATTATAATGAAATCTTTTTCCATTATGTCTCGCAGCAGTGTTGCTGCCACTGAGCCTGCTTTTTTCCTCCCCACGTCAGTTTATTTTGAACACAGTCATGTGACCATTGAACAAGGGTCTGTGACTGAATGTCTGGTTAAGTACATTACAACCTTGGCTCTGTTCTGCTAAGGAAATTGTTCCTAAGGCATGAGAAAGTATATGAGCTAAAGTAATGTAAGATAAGAAAGGTAATCATGCTGACAGCAGAACAATAATTGCAACAGAAATAGCTTGCAGATCAAGAATTCCAGGAGAAAGCGTAGCACCATAAAGCTGTACACAAAGCAAAGAGAAGAAAAGGAATGGTAGTCAGCGCTCTCAGCAACATCAAGGATTAGCCAACTACAAGATTTGATGGACACCAACACTTCTCCAGCTGTTTGACAGCTGCCTGGTCAGTGGAAACTCATTAAGTGTTATGAGCATGTTCGTGCTTAGCATATTAGTGCCAGCTATCTGTCGCAGCTTGTACCCACTGAAGGAAGCCTTTCTATTGTGTGTACTTAGTGAGTCTCTTACTGAACCATATGATACCAGAAAAAGCAACCCACTGTGCAATGGTCATATTCAGAATGCCCTCAGAGATAAAGGAATCTGGCTTCCTTGTTGGCCAATAAGCAGCAAAGAAATCCAAGGACTGATGGATTTTTTAAATGTACCTACTGTTGACAAGTTTCCTTTGCTCTGCTTTTTTTAAATTTGCTATAGAGAAACTGAAATTCTGCCCCGTCAAAAACATAAGTGGGGAAAAAAAAAAAAAGTGTATTTTGAGATTTCAAGGGTGTCCAGAAATTGAGGTGGAAAATCTTAACCACACGGTAAAGTATTTCATATTTTTCTCTTTGAAATAAACAAGAACTAGTGATACTACATTAAATAGAAACTTTTCTTCTCCTATTTGTTTTCCTGCTTGTTGAGGAAAACCACAAGCAAGTGAAAATTGGATGCAAGAACAAAAAATAGGACAGTGAGAAACATGAGTGGAGAAAATTCCCAAGACAGAGCTGTCTATGAAGTACTTTCACAGAGCATTATTTTCATTCCTCAATACTGAGGAATTTGATTTCACCTCATCACAGGCCATTCATTCAATGAAGTAATTCTAATTTGTCTTTATTTTTCCTGACTGCATTTCACTGTTGCCTTTTTTCTCTACCAACCAATCTGGAACAAAGCGCTTGCATTAAATGAGAAAATTAATGGCTAGTCTTATTTCTCCCACCAGATGTAAGATCACTAAAATACTTCAAAAGCACGCAAGAAGAAATCTTACATTTCTAATGTCCTTATTTGATACCACAAAATGCCCAGCTTTACAGGGTCTTCAGAGAACCCCTCACTTCATTGCTAGCCAGGGAAGGAAAAAAAGATTACCTGAGATCAGGCAGGGCGAAGAAGTCCAGCAGAAGATACCATCTTGATTTGGATTAATTGATGGGATGAATCACCCCACAGAGCTGATTCCATTAAGAGTCCAGCCAGAGCTGATGACTAGCTAAGCCCAACAATTAGACAACTGGAAACGCAGAATGTGTTGGATTTTGCTAATCTTTTTGAAAGAAGAAAACATTTATATTAATAAATTTTGAGCCATTTTAAGATAATGGTATAACCTTTTAGTACATTATTCAGAAAAACAGTGAATCTCACATAAAAACAAGCCGCAAGATGGTGAGAAGCTGCAAGAAAGATAGAATTGCAGTCAGGGGATGTATTTTCACATTAAACAATTTGTTCCTTTAATAATTTTATTCAGCTGGCAATATCAAGATGAATACCTGTTTTCCCTTAATGCTCTCCTCCTGAGAATACTGGCACTCTGTAGACTGACAGCCAAAATGATACATTTCTAAGTTAAGAAGGCTTAAAGAATCTCGGAAGACAACAAGTTCCAAGGAACACCACCACTGGCTAGGAAAAAAGAAAAGCAAATAGCCTCAATGGCACCCATAAAAAAAACCTTGACTCACCCAGGTATAAATGTCCAAAAAAAGGCATATACCAGGACTGTAAGTTAGATTTTTGTTCCTTTTGTTATACTTCCCGGAAAACGTTATTTACCCACACTTCTGAAGCGCAGTGGGTTTATTCAAAACTAGTGTGTGGCTTAGGAGAGCTCTTTATACACTGTATGTGCACACAGATCAATACTCTGTTAATCAGTTGGTAGACCATTGTAAATGATAACATTTTAAGTATGGCTATCGTCCAGCACACTGTTTCACAGAAAGGCATCACTGTTCTTTCATTGAAAACTTCAGTATTGAACATTTTCAATAAGCAAATCAAAACAAGATTGTTCAACTAGGAAATTTTTTTTCGAGCTCAGTAAGAATACCATTTGCACATCACTACCTTACTAAAAATACTGGATTCAAAACTTATCTGTCAATAATTACAACAATGCGTGAAGGGGAGTAAAGAGCTTTGTTCTTCATAGATAGTTCTTCATGCCCAAACCATAGTCCAAACTCTGGCAAACTCAAACTAGAAAGTTACAGAAGTGTACGTAAACAGGTGAAGCTACGGAATTATACTTTCTTGACTTACTCTGTGTTCTTAGACTGATTGTCATGCATACAAGAGAAATAATTTCATTCTTGAACTTAACATCAAACACCTCTGTACTTTCCACCAGTTTCAAGGGAAAACTTGGGAGCTGCATACACACCAATTCTTCCTCACCCCATAAAAGGATATGAGAAAGTACTTTACAGTCATTTTAGGGAGGAGGGTGCAACTCAGTGATGGAAGATATTTACGTTAGTGCTCTGGAGCATAGCAGGTTAAGAGCTATACCACAGAACTGTGAGTTCATCTTGTTTGAGATGACCTTTCTGTACTTCTGGACTACCTATAACACTATGAGCACAGGAGTCTGCACCTAAATGCAATAACTGGTAGCTATACGCAAACTTGTCTTGCATGCACAAGTGCAACTTCTTGTGCTGCTTTGTATTTCATGTAAAAACACAGGTCAATAATCAGACTCTTTCTTCAGTTCCTTTATGACATGCTTAAAACTTAATCTAATAGTAACTTAATAACAGAGCTAGAACCAAATATTCCAAATGTTTGCTTTTACAACTTCATCATTGGTAAATGCTTCTACTCATAATTGTTATTAGCTGAGGAAAAAAAACAAGAATATAAACAATACTGAGCTTGGTATGCAGGAGATAACATATTCATGGCTGAGATGAGTATGCATCTGTACACTTCTTAAAATTGGAATCAACAATTACTTCACACACGGGAAGGAATGAAGTTGAAAATCAAAGGAGGTCACGATCTGCCATGTGGCGTGTAATTGTGGTGGCAGCCTTAATAATAACGATAGCCTTAATACAATTAAAAGATTTTCAAAATACATTATTTTACAAATATTATGGGTTCAAAGCATTTTTTTCTCTTTAAAAGATGCGGTATTTCACTTCCTTGATCAAAGTGACTCATTAGGAAGAACTTATATTACGCATATTTTTCCCTTCAGATTGTGAAAATATGCCTTTAATTATTAATTCTTCTTGCTAAAAAGTATCTTTCATGACTACATTTGGTGTTAGGATTTGTCTTTCTCCGGTTTATTTAAATGGCTTTAAAGGCTCTGATATCAGGAGAGCACTCTTTTCACAAACTGCAATATGTCAGCTTAGAAAATCAACTCCTGTTCCACACTGAATGGCCAACTGTTCTGAACAAAGGGAGTTCCTGGAAAAAAGACCTGCTGCCCACTGATAGCATGAGTTGAAAAAGAATATTTTAGGTCTTTTTAGTCATCATGTGAATTTAAAAATCGTATTTTAGAAATTGTTTTCCACCTTGTACTTCATTCCCTCTCTTTGTCCTGAGTGAGAAAGATCAAAGTCAGATTTGCTGGCTCACTAGCACATGTTATGTTCAATTTTCCTCTGTCACATTCACATAAGTAACAGCAGATGTTGCTAGAACATTCGTGAGTTTAGTTCTGAAGTGTGCAGCCAGACATTTGTCAGGCTAATTTGATTTCCTGAGGACTGCAAGGAGAGTTCTGGTGGATAGTTCTCCATCTGCAGCACTGAGCCACTCTTGCCAGATTCACTTGAAGCCTCCAGTGAAGATGTTCTCCTTCGGGTTTTTGCTTAAGGCTGCTTTTTATTAGTTTTCTTCAAGAAGATTTTCTTCTTTTTTTTTTTTTTTTTTTTTTTTTTTTTTTCCCTTCTCTTTCCCATGTTAACACTGCTATTAAGATGGGAAGGAGCAGGCTTTAGCATTTACCAAATGCCTACCTAAGCCAGCAGGGAAGAAGCATATAGATTTCAGTGAAAGAATTTTGTATTCTCGCCCAGCTGTAGAAACGTTAGAATTTAAATACATACATGTCAGATGCAAACTTTCTTTTAGGACTAACTGCCTGCAAACCATTTTCCAAGACACTTCTGAAAATGGCAAGTAACTTTCTGTGCATTTGCATATAAAAGAATAAAACACATTTTGCAAAATGCATTAGAAAACCTTCATTCTTCAAATGGACATTATTACAGAATCATAGAATGGTTTACTCCTATTTTCAAAGTTGTAAATAAAATGAAATTCAGATATGGTCTTATTGATGAATATTACCTTTGAATAGAATATCAAAAGTGAAGAAAGGTTTCCTAATGCTTTCCTACATGACTCAGATTAAATTTGTGCACACAGAAGGAATTAGGAAGTGATTTTCTGCGGCCAAGGAGAAAATAAAGAAAAAGAAAAAAGAAGAGAAACATCGTAATGCGTAAAAGCCATTTTTCAAATTTACTTTCTAAAAGGATTATATCTAAATGTTAAACTTTATCTAAGTGATGCATTTAGTTATACCTGTGAATCAGACAAGCTGTGGTTTTATATGAGCAACATGAAGATCAGAACTCTGCGGAATAAAGCCCGAATTTTTCAGGTCTTTAAGCGTTTCCTCTCCTAATAACTAGATCTGCGTTGTGTGTTTGAAGGTGTCTTTAACGTAATCCTCGTCGGGAGATTTTGAAAAGCAGAGGTAGGGTTAAACTTTGTTAACGGGCTCGTGTACAAACGAGGAATCCCCTCCTGGGGGTGGGTGCCATCGACTCGGGTTTGCTCAGCCCCTGTTCTATTCCCAACACGGGAGATCACGGCACGTCCCCGCAGCCAGCCTGATGGGTGGGAGGGGACAGGCGGGGAGGGAGCTCCCCCTGCTGCTCCCAGGCTGCAGGCGAGGTCCTGAGAGACTGCCCGCCTCTGGTCGCCAGCCCTCCCGCCGGCAGGATGCTGCTTCGCACGGGGAGAAAAGAACTGAAAGTTACGCTGGTTTCTTGTGCCTTACAGAATTTCCAGCTATAAGACTGAAAAGTAAAAAGAAACTCTAGACAAGATTACTGTTTGTTTCCGTTCAGTTCCAGCTTCTATATTCCTGTAGAGCTTGGGGGGACTAGACGGGGGAAGAGAGTGGAAAGTACATGTGTGAACTTAATACATAAATTGATGAGTTATGCCCCATTCAGAAGAAAACCACTGTCTCTCTATATAGAAGAGTTTATTTTAACATTACTTTTAGAAGTGTAGAGACTTTGACCATACCACCTTCATCAGTGTGGCTCAACTATTAGCCCTTAACTAACCTCACTGTCCTCCAACAGGCACAGGAAACTTTGAAGAACCTCTCTTCCCTTTCTTCATGTACAGAGCTAAAGAGGTCACATAAATGTAATATAGCTGAAATGTTCATAGGAACCCAGCTGTCTCTGAGTATGTGTCTTGCTTTTACAGGTCAAATACTTAGGAAATTATTGTATCTTAATATTCATTCTAAAATGTAAAACTCAGGTCTGAAGCTAAAACTAAATTTATTTCGAAATAAATAACTAAACCATTTTGTAAGGTGAAAATCTTAGGCCTGATTTTCTCTTGTTTCTATTAAATGGATGAGGAAGCATGGCTGTTGTATATAACAAAAAGGTAAGTAATCTTCACAGGCATCTCAAACGGTCATTTATCTCAGCCAGCAAACTCGGGAAATGAGCTATTTAGCATTGTTTAGTGACTGGGTTTTCATTTCAAGGTTGAATAATGGCTTAAAAAAGAAAAAACAAAAGAAGCTTTGAAATTTTCCCTAACCTTCAGCTACACTAAACACAAAAACTAACTGCTGAATTCTGGGGAAGTCACCTATTTCTCAACACTTTAGAAAGCTTAAAACTGTGTGCAAATGACATTGACAGAAAACACGAGCCATATTTTCTAAGCTTTCTTTACACAATATGATGAAAACCAAGCAGAATGTAAACTCTATGACAGGGAAAACACTTAAAGAATAAATTTCCGAGGTATTTGTTTCTGCTTTTATAACATCTTTATAAACTGGATAATGAAGACCTGGATTATGAAGAACACACAGTCAAAATATGCCCATTTGATGGAGGGTTCAGTTACAGCCACAAAATGAATTGGGAAGTTTTTCTGATCTTCTACAAATGTAGCACGTTGCTAGCAGAGACAGGCTGACAGTTTTGTACAATTCCTTGTGTTTGGAAAAGGAAAGATCTTGAAGCAGAGAGAACTCTTTGCAGAGGCTAGGGAAGTTCAGGTTTTACTAATAGCAAGCAAGTAAACCTAGCAGTGGACATACAGAAAAAAAAAAAAACAAGAAACAAAAAGACCCTGAACTCCTTTCCAAAGGAGCTTTCTTCCTTTTCGTCCTTTCCAAAACACCCACTGGTGTTTTGCTCAAGTGTAATTTCTCTGGTATGCATAAAGGCTAGTGCAAAAATTCTCAAACTGATCTTCCAAAAGCCATAAATATAGTTCTTCACAGGAATGAAAGATTCAGTGTTGAAAAGCCAAAAGAGCAATCAATGTTAAAACCTGAGAACTATAGATTCTCTCCAAGAAGCTTAAACGGGGGACGGTGATGGGAAGAATCTTGTTTCCTGTTAGAAAACCAGCTACAGATGCCCAAGACAGGTGATGATCAACATTCCTTATATGAAGAGAAGACTTGCTATCAGGCAGTCACATGTAAAAGAATGATTGAATTTCACTGAAAACTTTATATTCTACCATGGAAGGCCAACTTTCAATAGAAAAACAAATAAATATTTTATAGTTTTTATTTCATGATAATTCTATATCTTATAAAGATTTTCTCATTTTACTGACAAAGATTTTGTTAAGGTTTCTGTAAATTGCAAAAGGATACTGTGAAATCAACAGTAGGTGGAAATCAAAACCTTATGACTCAAAGCCATCTCATAGAACATACCTCCCTGACAGCCCTAAAAGATAACCCACTTTATCTGGGATTATATTTAGTGGGGATTCTCAGTACTTCAGGAATGGTACTACTCAGAAGTTTACCTTTCCCTCACTGTTTAAAGCACAGTCCTGACACAACACTGTGGGTTATATTTTGTTTACTTCTTTATAAGCCTTTAATTAGAGACCAGACTTTGATGGAAATTAATGGTATCTGAGCTTTATTTGACTACAGGTTATTTAACAGTTCCTATGCTCTGGAGGTTACAATCTATCCATTGACACTTCCCAGCAAATATAGAGGTATTTCTTCTCTTATATGTCCATGCAAAGTCAGTGTCAACAGGACATCATCACTGTGTCTGGAGCTATCAGAAGATAAGTTTGCTAAGAAATTAGGACCTGACTGGAAATAGTGCTCACAGCTATTCCTGGCCTTCCACTGGAAAGATGTCTAATAACAGAAACCCTTTAGCTCTTCCAAATTTGTTTTGATTTTATCTAACTCCTCATTGCTAATGCAACTTCTAGAAGAAGTGCAGTCAGACTGCTGCCCATAGCCTCAGGCAGTGTAAATTTACTATAATGACCATATTAAAAAGATACATGGAGAGTGGAAAAAGCCACAAGCTCTTTGTTATCTGCAACCAGAAGAGCGATGCACATTTATAAAAGGCAGAGGTTTCCACTTGCAATGGAACATCACTCAACAGGAATTGATTAAATAATGTTGCCATTAAAGTACACATTCACCTCAATGGAAAAGCATATTCTTCTGTCAACTGCACTGATGCCCCTCAACTTTAGGCTGGCTTTCTATGGAAACAAGACTTCTGTGACCTGCATATAAGAGAAGGAAAGAGAAGAGCGAGGAAGAGCCTCTTAGCCTGGTTTTGCCACAGTAGTTTCTTAACAAGCTGATGTCTGTCCATCAGATTTGTAAGACAGACTGACTTATTTAATGCAGTTACATCTCTGCAAGATTCATGCAAATCACAAGCCAGTAAAAGAGGCAAACCCTTAGGCATCTAGATGAAGACTATCTAGCTTTGGTGACACTCAAAAACAGAGAAGTCATGGAGCTTGAAAAGTAATGACAGAAGAGAAAGAAAAGTCAATTCTGAACAATAGGAAGAAGTAGGGAAAACTTAATTTACTGTGCAGAACGTAATTGCTTGTAACTATAAAAATTCAGTGTCTACATATCTACAGAAAGCTTGCCTTAGTTGTACATTCAACATGCTGGCCACCTGAATTAAATTAGGAAGCATAATGCACACCTGAGAAGCTCAGCAGGCTTCCAGAAAAACTAAAGAGAGTAAGGGCTGGCCTTTCTGATATTTTTAGGATAGAACATAAGAAACAAGTTTAAAGGAACAAGTTTAAAGGAACATTTCCTTCATAAAACACAGAGCTTCAAGAAACTGAGCAACTTTTTATTTTGCAAAATTCCTTTCAGGTAGCTTTTTGTATATATCCCAGTCAGACAGTTCTGCTTTTGTTTCTACAAAACCTTGGCTGTAAATTGAAATTATAAAAATATTAACAATAAGCACTTGTTACAGATAAAAGTGCAACAGTGCCTCAGAAGAGACATAAACTCTTTGGAACTGCTGAGAAAGTCAATTATATGTAAAACAAAACCACAGCAACCTCCCAGTGCCCCCAACCTAGTTTTTTTTCTTCTCCCACGCAGTGTATACAGAAAAAGCACAAGAATAAATCAACAGAATTATCCTTTGATATAAAGGGGACATATTAACTCTTTAAAGCCAGACACTGGATCAGAACAGTTTTACAAAATAAGCTGTGATCTCATTTACAGCCATGAGCAGTTTATGAAAAGAAGTGGCTATCAAGAATTCAAAACCCCTCCTTCTTGTGAACATAATATGAACACTTAATAAAAGAATTTGAGTTTCCTTTTAGGTTGCTCTTCACGGCCACTTTCAAGGTTTTTGAATTGTTTATCTATCTAAGAAATTAATGGGGTTTGGCCATCATCTTGGACAAAATACTTTTCCATCAAACTGTAAATGAGACCGTTCACACATTAAAATATGCAAGTGATGCTGTAAGATAGGAGCTTGCCATGTTCTCATCTCATTAAAAATAATGAAGATTGCCATAATGGCTTCTATATCTTCATCTATTTTCAAACACAATTCAGTTCATTGCTTACTATTTGTTATCAAGAAATTCTGAAATTCACATAAACTGGCATTCTTTCATGTGATTAGATTCTCTGTCCACAATGTTGCATTCAAATCTATTATACAAACAGCTTTTCTTCAGCAACGTCTTACTTGTAAAATACTGTTCATCCTGTCACTACGCTTACATACCATAAAGCAGCTCTGAAATCCTCCCATTCCAGTTTTAGCTGAATCCTTTCCTGTCCCTGTGAATAACTGTGAGAAGTGATATTGAGGGCAAGCCTGCAAATTCACTTGCATCTACAGGAGCAGACAACCAACTACCCCCTGCACACAAAGACTGGTACTGTTTTACTGCCAGGCTTTTCACTTTAATCACATTTCTAATAATGAACACCACTGCTTAAAATATGATCGACCAAAGCGTGCAGTAAAGACACTTGCTCTTGCTGTGCATCACTTGGTACTATGTGGGACCTTAGGGAGGAATTCCATATGAATGCCTCTTGCCCTGGTTTCTAAAGCGCTTCTACAGCAGCAAGAGATGTGAATATTTAAAGGAGTGTACTTCTGCTCTCTCCACCCTGCCCTTTCCACCTCCAGTGTCTTTCCTATTCCCACTCTTGCATGCTCTATTAGGGAAGAAATTTAAAAGGAACTTTGGCCCTATCCTTTAAGCATTTTCTCTAGTAAATGAAGGCAGCTTCATTGATCAGATGATGTTTAAACTGATAGAGGTTTACAGTCACAATGTGAAACAGGAGCTTTTCCTTGGTTTGTTATTAATACACTTTAATGGGTTTTATGAAGTTAAATAGGATGGCTTGCACTAAACCTGGGTGGAATAGCAATCAGACTCATCTATTCCATTCTTAGTGACTTCTTCAGTCATATCAATCTTTTTACGCTGTAATGAGTTGAACTAGAAAAATGTAGCCATATTTTCTCTGATTTCTGGTTATAAATTTCTAAAGACAGGGCAAGAAGGGGATCCAGCATGAAAAATACAACCTTTTATGCAAAGAATAGGTTTTAGAAATTGGAATTTTATTTATACTTACATTCTGGATCAGACAGCCTGTTCTAGTACATAAATTTTATCATACTGTATTTTTACCATCAGTATTTACCAGGATCACAAAAGCTTGGAGGACACTGTAGAATCCTGTTACAAAACTGCCTGCTTGATAAGCTGCTTTCCAAAACAGAGAGATTCTGTTAATTTAAAATTTAAGAGAGTGAATCACTCATTTTGGCAGTTGTTCGGTGTGTGCTAGAAAAAGAAATTACATTTCTCAGTTCTGTCAAAGGCTGGCTTTCATAGCTACCTCAAAGGCGTTAATTTCCCAGATGAGTGTTCACTAGATTATTCCCAATAGCCATCATTCTCCATCCTCCATAAGCTTGACTGTGTTTCAAGCAAAATGAGGTCAACCTGACCTAAGCAGGACAACATAAGTGAAGCCAAGTGTTTGGGAATCTCCAGAGTGCTCTGGAGTAGATAAGCATCCTTCTGTTGACTTGAGTGGGCATTAGAACAGGCCCTGAATATCTAAATTCTTGCAGATTAACTATGGCACTTGCCCCTATAAACACCACCTTTTTCAAACACATCTCCAGAGAAAAATACTTTACAATACTTTCCCCCCCTTCCCCTTCCTTCTTTTAACTTGATTACAAATATTGTGTCATCTTATCATTTTCCTTCCAAGTTCACAAAAAAATTATGCACATCAAGGGAATGTGCCCACCTCCCCCTCGGAGGATCATTTATTACTAGCTTCGTAATTTACCAACTTTGGTCAGATAACCATTATGTTCTTTTAACTGTCAAGCATTGTTTAGGCCTCTTTAAGAGCTTTCTTTGATTTTTAATGTTCCCCTGTCCTCTCCAATTATATTTTACAAATCATAAGCCATCAGTAAATATGAAAATTTTCCTCTCTCGCTACTGTAGTTTTTTGCTGTCATTTCATTATCTTTAGTTAGAATTAAAGAAGCAGCACTGAATATTCTGTTGCATTTGTTTGGGTTGACGGGCATAAGATATATATTCCCTCTATTTTTATAGGATATATGAATTTAAAATTTCAGCTTTATTTTCTTGCTCAAACATAGCATTTACCAAGTAATTTCTTTTCCTCATATATTTTATAAAGCTAGGGAAAAGGAAATTCCATTTACTCATGTAAATTATACAGAGAAAAATTGCAAGCTTTGGTAAATATTATGAGGTATAGAACCTTATTTTTACTTAAATATTTTTAAAAGACAAGTGAAAAGAAATGATATCTAATTTATGGAAATAGATTCAATAGTAGCTGACACTGTATTCATCTCCCCTCAAATTTGCAGTTGTACATTAGTTACTTTAGCGATTCCATTCAGTAACTTTTTAGGGATTCCAGAGAGTCTGAAATGATGCCATTATGCCATGACTCACAGTTAATGAATGCTCTTCCAAATCTCACTTCCACAGGAAAAAAAAAAAAAAAAAATGTCTGAAGTCATTAGTTCCTAAAATAAGATTTCCTTTCTAGTATTGCAGAATCATTTTGATACTGACCATGATCAAGCTGTCAATGAACTAATAAGTATGATCACTATATGTATTTTCTCTGGAATTAATTCATTAATTTACCCAGAGGAGGGAGGCAGGAGGAACATAGCCATTTATAACTTCTAGCCAATAAAAGAGTAAATTTTTCCAGTGTTATTTGAAAAGCCATGTGAAATCAGATTCTGAAACCTGGATAGTGTTACTTGTCTAACTTGGGAATACACTATTAAATCAACATAGACAAGGTTCCTTATGAGCATGCTATGCCTGATTCAATCTCTGTTCAAATGCTCCAATTTATATGTTATAAGTCCACAAGAAATAAGATTTCTGCTGTTTTGATAGAAAATTCAGAAAAGTGTAATGATCTACTATAATGTTTATTTTGTGGAAATCTCAGTCAATGCATAAGACTAAATCTAAACTGGGTGGTGAGAACAGGAGCTCTGTTTTGCTCTTCACCCTTTCAATTTATTAGTTGTTACTAGGAGCTTTGTTAACAAATGGACCCATCAGAGGATTTTACACTTCTTCAGATCATTCCTACACTTTCGAAGTATTATTGTAGCTCTTTTCAGTAGTTTTCTGCCAAGTACTGAAGATTTTCTATATCACTTCAGTTTCTCAGCCTACCAAATTGTTTTTTTCACCAGCTTAAAGAAACTACTAATGTTTCAGTGAAATCAAAATATGCTAAACCTGTCAGTTAAAAATTGACATCTCCCTATACCCAACACACTTTGCTAATTAGGCACAAATAGGAAAAATAAACATCCCAGACCCTGTAAGAGCATAGTGAAACCCACGATGCACAAAGCTGGAATACCATAATTGCCTTGAGGCAAGTAGGAGTTTCCAGAGGCCCAGAGAAGCAATCTTCCTCTCTCCAAGGCTCTTAAAGGAAGAGCATTACAACAGCAATATGCATTAACTAAGAAATCCCAAGCTTAGCAGAGACCAGTGTGAACATCTGCAAAGTAGGACTGCAGAAAGCCTCTAAAATCTGGGGCACAAGAGGCATTTCATAATGATAACTAACCTTATTTTAAAGGCCCAAACGGCAATAAGGTCACCACCTCTGGAAATCCAGTCTTTATTCATCATCCCTGCAGCATATTAGTTTTTTATTATTGAATTTGTCTTTATGTTAAATTTCAGCAACTGAATTTTTCTGCCTGTCAGCCGTGTGGAAAACCCTGGCACTATCACTTCTTGCCTGTACATAATTAGCTGCACAAAAATGTAATATCACCTCTCAAGTTGCTCTTTGGCAAGTTCAGTTATTATTTTGAATATTTGTCTAAAAAGTAACAACAGTTGTGTGGAATTTCTATTCAGCATACATTTTTCCATTGCTGTACCTGGAAAAGCTTTTTTAAAAAGCTAAAAATTACCACTATGTTTCATTGTGATTACAAGAAGGAACAAATTCACCATTAAGTTTTTATCAAATCTTCCAGAAAAAATATTATTTTCTTATTGTGACAAGACTTAATTCAGCTACAGACACTCCATTTTTATCTGCATTGCCCTGAAAAAGTGCACCAAGGAACTTATTAGTAGTTTAAATGCACTTAACCTCTCTTACCAACTTGCAATCCAAATGCAAGAATATCACCTCTTCCTTATTATTCCTATATCAGCATTAGATATCCTGAAGATATGTTTAAAGTAATATATAAAACACTTAAGTAGAAGTATTAATAACCTTTGAGTTCCCAAAAAACACTTTGAAGAAACATTTCACCATCTGATTTCCTCTGCAAGATCAAAGATTATAATTCATTTACAGATGAAGGTAGAATAGCTGCAAGAGATATTCTTTCTTGTCTTTTCTAGAAGGAATCAATCTGACTGTCTAGTGCTTGTACAAATGATGAAAAATTGTATCTGCATGTTATTTGCTTTTGCCTTCTTTAATAGCAATAAACTGAGCAGCCTCTGAGCTGCCTTGTGTACTATGCTACGGCAGTCAGAACTTCTAATCTATTTTCAAGTCTTTGAGTATTTTTCCATCACCAATATTTCCTAATAAATTTCCAAATATAGACAGACTGATATGATGGCAAATAAGTTCATGACATCTGCTTTCGGGTATCATTGTTGACACATAAGTTTGTTAAAAGACTCTACAAACATTGGTAGGGCACTGAATATAAAGCAAGCACACTGAAAGTTCAGTGGCAACCTATTCAGACTGCAATGCAGTGAACCATCTGTGTTCCGAGTGTTCTTACACATTTCCAACACCTGTGTATACAGACACACATGATTTTGGTCTGTAATGCTTCTATTATTATTAGCCACTGAATTCTTTTTGCTTGATTTCTTGGTTTTGAAATTTATGGATAGTTTTACAAATACCCATTGCCTCAACTCCTGTTTGAGAGAAGAAATATATTTATTTTAACTCTTCTTGAAGTTCATTTGGAGCAGGGGATAACTGCTTCAGAGGATTTAGCTCCTTCCACTTTTATTCATGAAATAATGTCACACTTCTAGATTGTAAAATTTATTATTTCTTTATCGAACTTTTCCCTTTTCAATCAAAATTATTCTCTCTGTAAACTCACTGGCATCATTAGGTATACAGGAGATGTGTCTGGTCCTTTTTTGACAACATGGAACCTAAGTGAAGACATTCTGGGCTGTGGGATGTAATGTCTAGTCTGGCTGAACTGGGTGCAGAGGACACAAAGATAAACGACATCTATCTGTTACAAAGACAAAAGTATTACCCAAAGGTACCTGAAAAATTTTGATACCTGGAAAAACAAAGCAGTTGCTTGGAAAAAGCATTTTTCCAAAGCATCACCTCCAACACCTCCAGTTCAGTAAATAATCAGTTTTGAGGCTTCAAGTTCTATTTCCCAAAAACAGAAAGGGTCTTGAAACATTTATCTAGTGACCATACACACAGTAGTGTACTGGCAGAGAAAGCAAGAGAATGAAATAAGGAATCTGTTGCAGTAAAAGAATGAATTGTTGCAGAAAAAAGGAAAAGAAACCTCACAAACATGAAAAGGAAAGTTGTTCTCCTTAGAAGGGAAGTGCACATCTGTTTTCTGGGGGCAATTGTCACAGGATTGAGAGGATTCTTCCTGTACTTTTTCACTGCTCCCTCACTGAGAGCTGGTTATGTTTAGCCATGGTTCCAATGGAATTTCTAAAATTCTGAAATGCAGCAGACTTTTGAACATCAGGTACTAGGAGGAGATGAACTTTCCCAAACTTTCCAGCAGAACTTGAGCCTTACAGCCCCTTTTTTGACATCTATGATACATAGAATCATAGAATCATAGAATCGGTACGGTTGAAAAGGACCTTAAGATTACCAAGTTCCAACAGCCCTGCCATAAGCAGGGACACCTCACACTAAACCACCTCACCAAAGCTTCATCCAACCTGGCCTTGAACACCCCCAAGGATGGAACACTCACAACTTCCTTGGGCAATGCATTCCAGTGCCTCACCACCCTTACAGTAAAGAATTTTTCCTTATATCCAATCTAAACCTCCCCTGTTTAAGCTTTAACCCATTACCCCTTGTCCTGTCACTACAGTTCCTAAAGAAGAGTTCTTCCCCAGCATCCCTATAGGTCCCCTTCAGATACTGGAAGGTTGCTATGAGGTCTCCACGCAGCCTTCTCTTCTCCAGGCTGAACAGCCCCAACTTTC
>JBCJKH010068705.1:4621-14924 GCA_039877255.1 Loriculus beryllinus | reverse complement strand
AAATAAGAAAGCTATAATGGTGACTAAGGCCCTAAATTATTCCGAATTTCCCTTTTTGGGAAGGTACCAATCTTTTTTACTACATCTTCAGAAAGATAAAAAAAAAAAGGACAATACACACTAACAAAAGCACTAACTGTTAATCAACCTGTAGTTTTATCTAAGCACAGCAGGCTTAAGATTTTAATGCAAATTAACTATTAACAAGACGTTAATGACCCAATTGTATATGCTAATGTAAAGCCCATGAATATTTGTTCTAAGAAACACTTGGGCTATCAGTGATGACTTTTTATCACCATTGCTTTTTAAAAATTTGCATGGAAAGGTTGTTTGGGTTTTTTTTCTACTGATTGAAGCCTTTAGTTTGTTGCCTTTTTTTTTTTCTTACAAAAGTCAGACTTTCTGTTAGATGAATGCAGTGGTAAGTAGGACAATAGTAAAGCCAACAGCAAATTGCAAGATGTGAAGTGAAAAGAAATAGTGCTTGTAGCTCTGAATTGGGTCACCTGAAGATAAGAGATATGTAAATAGGAAGAATTTGGTATTTAAGGATAAGATTGAAGGAAAATTCAAGGGATGAAGGTTCTAGAATAAAGTGATGAAAAGGAGGGGACAAGAAAGCGTATGAAGGAAATTCAAGTATGAGAGAAAACATCACCAAAATTCTGCTAAGTACTGGTTTGGAGGTAGGGCCACAACATTCTCTGCCTGTTGTACTTCACCTGCTGTGAATCTGTCAGCTTCCATAAATAGTTGCTCTTGTCCTTGTGATACACCACAATCACGGCACAGTTACAACCTCACAGAGGATCACAGCAAATATTAAAATGTATTCCCTGAAGTACTTGAATATTGCCAATATTGCCAATATGTGCAACTACTAGCCCAAAACTCTGCATTAAGCTGAACTCAAGTTCATCACAAGGAGTAAGAATTCAAATTATGAGGTTATGAGCTTAAGCTGCAGATGAAGAGCATGTGTCTGTAACAGTTTGTATTCAGATGTAAAAAGTAGTAGTTGTTATTGTTTAAAATATCTGCCTTGAAGAGACTACTGTTGGGCTGCTTTGGGTTTGGTTTTTTTCTTGCCTTTATTGCACTAAAACTGAACACACTTTTATACACTAGTTTTTATATCAGAAGAAAATCAAACTGAAATATCTGGATCAAACCCTTATATTAGCTTTATGACCATACAGTTTCAATCTTTTTTCTGGAGTCCTGTATCTCAGATAAAGACTCACTCAATATCTTTGAAACTGCAGAAAGATGTTTCTGTAAGAGACACCTAATATCATACATCCAGATAAGGCTTTTTCTGAGGCATTAAATCAGTCTTCTAATAATAAAACAGCACTTTTTGTCTGGTATGGTCACATTTATGGGGTAATATAGGGCTTTAAATCTGTCTATCAGACAAAAAACTGCAAGTAGCAACTAAGAGATGTGACTGAATGTTGTTGATCAGCGGTCATATAATTCAATGGTCACATGAGCATACGACTCAGTAAAAGTTATGCAAGGTCAAGAGCAATCCAATGGCATAATGGGAAACTGAACCAAGAGTAGGTATGTCTAAGACATTGTTTTGCCAATTAACTACACATTACTTTGTTAAACAAACTGGCTATTATGGCCAAAGAGCTACATCCTTTTAAGCAATTCACATAAGTCTAAAATACCATTAAATGCTATATTTCATTCTCCTTCTACTATTACAGGTTTGAAAAAAATTCCTAGTTTTTTTCTTTATATACCCTTCAAGATCCCTTTGATTTCCTCATGGAATTAATGGAGAAGTACACACCCCTATTCTGCAATGAAATCAACATCTTTCAAATATAACATTGGCTAATTTACAGATCTTTCATTTTTAGGATATGCCATAGTACCTAGTAATCATCTGAAGGAAAAAAAAAAGAGAAGGAAACAAAAATACTTGTTACTGAAGTTATGCACAACCTACAATACTTCTTTCTTTCTTATCAGCTTTGTATATTGTATCTTACTCTACAGAAGAGTGAGCTCAGACAGAGATGCAGTTATCCATCAACTGCAACTGCAGAACAGGATAACATTCAGTTGATTATACTATTAGCCAAAACTTCCTGGGGGGAAAAAAAAAAAAAAACCCACAAAAAAAATTGAAAAAAACCCCCACAAACTCTCTGAACATGGTCCTTGTCTGGACTTGCAGTACAATTATTGCAGTAGCAGGCTGGCTGCAGCTGTGGTTAACAGTTACTGTCAGCAACAAATAATTTCATTGTGTTAGACAAGTTGTGAAAGGGACACTTGGAAAAGATAAAATAAAAGTAGAAAATGTAAAACATAAACCCTAGCACAATGATTTGCAATGAACACTGTTATTTGAAAAGAAGACGAGCTCTATTGTGTTATAATAAAATGCTTCCAGCTCATGTGAATCAATTGTTAATGGGACTATTGTGCCATTGTAAATTACTGTAAAGTAACATTATCACATACATCCTCCAAGCCATTTTCTAATCATTCATCAACATTAACTGTCATTGTGGAAAGACACAGTTTCCTGTATTTAGAAGCTACAGTCACAGATATATACAAAAAGCAAGAATTTCGGTCACAGGTCAATTCATTTCCGGTGTTTATTGCATACCCACTTGTCTCTATAACATTATTGGAATTGAAACTGTGTCCTGAAAGATGAATCTGAAATAACACAATAAAGCAGACCAAACCAACAATGTGAAATAGCTTGAAGTATTGGGTGAAAGAAAAAAAAGTACAACATAATTAGTTGCCTGTTTGAAGCACTCCTGAAATTTCCAAGCCAAATTCTACTCAAATGTTAGTAAGGAGATTGAAATATATGTGGGTAGGTGAAGGGCCAGGGAATTCACATAGAAGGCAATCTTGCACTTGTTTTCATTCTGAATTAGACAAGGAAGTGAACAAATTTTCAGTGACGGACCTTCAAGCACCAGAAATGCCCTAAAACAGTGGACAGTAGTCTGATTTACCTAGCTATAGGATACGCTATACATGAACATATGTGTTTTTTGAGGTCCTCAAAGTGGACACTCCCTTCAGCTCCTTAGGCACTGGATTAAGGATATTGAGAGATACATCACTTCCTAGCCCCTTTTTATTCTGTTACAGTCCCTGAACTTTCCTAATCTCTTTTAACCTATTAGCATTTTCTGTTTCTACAATTTTTCTTGGCAACAAATTACAATATTTCACCACTAGCTGCTTAAAAAAACATAATTAAAAAAAAATCTGTTTCAAACTAATCTACTAGTTTCAGCTAGTTCTAGTACAATAATGTTTTGTGAGTATTGATTTTGCATTTGCCTTACCCACCAACCGCGTGGTTTTGCAAAACATCCTTTACAAATAACAGCTTTTTAAAAGATATGCTCTTGTTTATTGCCCTGGGTTCAGCAGTAGCAATCATTTTTCTCTTTCTTAGTAGCTGGTGCAGTGCTTTTTGACTTTCAGCTGGGAACAGCGCTGATAACACTGATGTTTTTAGTTGCTGCTCAGTAATATTTAGTCTGACCAAGGACTTTCTGAGTCTCATGCTCTGCCAGGGAGGAGGGGAAACCGGGAGGAAGCAGGGACAGGACACCTGGCTCAAACTAACCAAAGAGTTATTCCATACCACAGCACGTCATGCCCACTCAATAAACTGGGGGCAGTTACCCGGAAGGGTTAGATCACTGCTCGGGTCAGGCTGGGTATCAGTTGGCGGGTGGTGACTGCCTGCATTCTCTTCCCTTGTTATTTGCCTTATCATTATTATTATTGGTGGTAGCAGTAGGGGTTTGTGTTATACTTCAATTACTGTACTGTTCTTATCTCAACCTGTGGCAGTTGCATTCTTTTGATTATCTTCCCCCTCCCTCCAGGAACGGGGGGAGGAAAACGGGGGTGAGGGGTAGGGGAAATGAGAGAGTGGCTGCTTGGTTCTGAGTTACGGCTGGGCTTAAACCACGACATGGGGTTTTTTGGTTGGTTGGATGATTGGTTGGTTGGTTTCTTGGGGGGAAAGACTTTCTGAATGCTTTTATAAAATTAAGACTAGAATGGAAGCGTGGTTAGCACATGTTTACGTATCAGCCTATCTGGTAGATCTCAGCATAGTTTTTTGACTTTGCAGGGTAGAACCTGTTCAGTCAGCTAGAAGGAAACCTTTATTTGTACTGTGCCATCTATTTGCAGCAAATTCAACACCTCCCAGAGCTAACATCAACAGGATTGCAGGGGTGACCCCTGTGAGTGAAACCTGTGGCTGCCTCATTCCAGACACAGCTGGTTCCAGTCAGCTCCAACAGACCCACCAGGGCACAGCTGAGCCTTGCAGCCAAGATGGTGGTGCCTCAAAGAAAAAGTATTTAAGAAAGGGCAAAACCAATCCATATAGGTAGAGGAAGTGAAAGTAGAAGAGTAAGAAACAGTAGAGGGAACATCAAGGTCAAAAGAGGTAGGAGAAGAGATGCTCCATGGCACAGGTATAAGTGTCCACTGTAGCCCATGGAGGACCTCACATCACAGCAGCTGGATGTTTCCTGAAGGACTGCTGCCCATGGAAAAGTAGAGGAAAAGTGTGATGGGGAAGGAGAAGCAGAGAGAAACCATTATGTGCTGACTGTAACTGTTGTTCCTCATTACTGTGTGCTGTTAAGAGTGGGATAGAGGACACAGGAATGAAGGAGTGGAATTGAGCTTGGTCAAGGGAGAAGGAAAGGTGTTGGTTTAATGTTTGCCTTTTTATTTCCCAAGTCTATTTTAATTAGCAATAAGGTTAATTTTTTCCAAATCAAGACTGTTTTGCTCGTGATGGCAATCGCTAAGTGATATCCCTGTCTTTACCTTGATCCATGACCTTCCTCTTCCCTTTACTTCCTATTTTCTCTCATCTACTGTTGAGGGGGAAAGTGAATGAGCAGCTAGATAGAATTTTGGCTATTAGCCAAAGCAAGCCCTCCACATACAGAAACAATTCACTTGTATGTGCTGTTATCACTTGAGAGACAAAAATGACAGTCTGACAGAAAGAATCTGTGGACTTGCAGGGACTATGACAAGATTAGTATCAATGAGAATAGATCTGAGATTAAAAAAAAAGGCTTTGCTCCTACAAAAACGTATTTACTCAAGATTTCAATGCTTATCACCAGAACACAAATTTGTCAGAGTTTAAAGCACACTAATAAATAGACCTCCAAAGAATTCAATTCTATTCCCAGCCATGCCAGGAAGCTGCTTTAACAACATGAGCAAATCACTTGATTCTTCTTTCAAACAGAATTTGCTGACAGTAGTCAGGCTGCTTTAGACTAATGCTTTAAAGTGCTTGCAAAAACAAGCCAAGGTTTCACACATGGAAATGTAGCAATGTTGTAAGTTAAATAGAGGTTGTTATGCCTCTGCTTCCCCTGCAAGTCTTTGTCTGTTTAGTCTATTTAGCTTACATGCCCATGAGGAGGAGTTGTCTGTATATAGTGTTTAGAGCAATGATATTTAATCCAACTGTATTACCATGCATAGTTTTAACTATAGGAGTGGTCTCAGAGAGGCCATTTGTGAATCCATTTGGAGAATACTAAGCATGAGCACAAAAATTTATGAGACTTAAGTATCTAAATGCCTGAAAAGTCAGTATAAAATGAGCAAAATTTAGAATGGCTGTACTGAAGTTAGCTGGGAGTTGGTTCAGCATTAAAGAAAGGATGAAAATGGTTTTACGATAAATGAAAAAATCAAGTCTATCTTGAATTGTTAGTGATCTGAATACTTATTAAGTCACAGGTTCACCTTCTACAGAATCATATGGAGGTATTTTAATATATTTGCTTCTCGTGGTATTCAAATATATAACAAAGGGCTGTCGAGCACCACTTTCAAGATGAACTTTAAGGTAAATCCCATCAGGATCCAAACACAAGACTCTTAGATTAACACACCTCTGTATGCTAAGACGTCTTTGAAAATGGAGTTTGCATACACTTTTTCATCAGTTTTTAGTTTCCTTCCTTACAGTTGCTGAATAGTCATTGAAACTTAGCTGAAAGTTATTTTCCATTTGGTTATGTTTAACTCAGCTTTTATACTCAAAAATTTTTTCTGCTAAAGAAAAAGGGTGATTCTGAAGCACAGCATTTACAGGAAAGTCATACTGTCTTTGATTTCTGACACTGCTACACATAGATGTGTAATAGGAATCACTCATTTTAAGTAAATGTTCATTATAATTTTTGCAAGATAAGCTTTCATTTAAGTCAGAATTATGATCTTGTGTCTTATCCCCTGATAAGACTTTATCGTGAGAGGTGTTGCCGATTTGGTTGTGAGCTGGGCAGAAGGCCCTGAAGACCATGAGTGATTAGACTGGGAGGTGAGAAGCATGGCACTGCTGGTAACATGGTGCTTGCTTGTAGAGTTTGTTCAGTGTGTGTCAGAGGTGAAAACAAATGCTGTGCTGAGAAATATAAACCAGATTTCCTTTTGTTGGCCTGAGGATGAGAAGTGGAGAGAAGAGAGTGGGGAAATACTGTAAATTGAGGCTGAAGTGAATTTTCCACAATAAGACTACTATATGAGCTAGTATAAGCTCCCTGAGGGTGAAACTTACTCTTCTGTACTGTGATAACACATGAATGGGGTTGAACCTAAAATCTCTTTTGAAGACTTTAAGGCAGCTACAGCTCTGTTCATATAATTCACTGGCTAGAAAGCAGCCCATGCTTTCCGCTGCCTGATTTACAGTGCTTAATCCCCATGTGTTTGATGGCCAACAGTCAGGGTAGCAAATTCAGCACATTAAGAACTAGAAAAAAATATCCTTTGTAGCTTGAGCCAAATATTGAATCTTTATTTGTTGAGAAATTACAAATCAAAGTCCTTTGTGAATAACAAAGTGCAGGTGGTGCAGAGCTTGCTTTCTCAGCAAACTATATTAGTATTTTCAAAGACTGAAAAATTAACTACAAAACCTAGTTATACAGAAGCAGAGAAAGGAGAAAGAAACTTTTATCATTAATGTAACGTATTAAAGTTTGTCTCTTGCAGCAGCAAATCCCTCTAGAACCAGTTGTGTGGGCGCAGTGTGACAGAAAGAAGAATTTTGTCAAATGTTTATTTTTGTGACAATTTTTTCATTGCAATGAGTTTCCCCTTTAAAGAAAAACATAATTTTAAGAGATTGCTTTAATGATGAACTTTATATAGACTTTGCCAGCACTGTTGAGTTAAAACAAATTGTATAGTAAGGCCAGTTTCTGTGGACACCTCTAAACCAAACAGAAATTTCATTTAATGTTGATATCAACTCCCTGGGCCTGATTCTGACAGAATAAATGACACTTATTAACAGGCTTATAGATTTCAATGAGATATCAATCAGCCTGAATAAGAAGACACGAAGCAATCTACATTCTTAATTGCATTTGCAATATAAGGAGATACTGTATTATCTAAACTATAACATAAATCTTTTAGTTAGCTCTAAAATAGGCCAAACTTGGTTTTCCTTCAACTGCCTCTGTAGCAGTTATAATTCATGACCTATTCTTCCTGTGAAAGGCTAATGGTTGTTTTAAATTCCTTTAACACTAAACCTGCAATTTGAGGAATAAATGCTAGTGGGTGGAATGGTTCTTAATGCTTCCTTCCTCCTCCCAAGGTGCTAACATACTTCTACCTTGATGGTCACCTAATGTCTTTATTTCACAGTTTTCTTGTTTTATGTCTTCCTCCTCATTTGTGTAGCCTGTCATCCTCTTGGCATTTCCTTTGAATTTACTGCGTAATTGAAGGGAAGGTCTCCTGCTTTGTAGCTGCTGTCTGCCATCCTCTTCTTTTTTTTTTCAAAGATAACTCAATTTCTGAATGCAGGTGTGTGGTTTTTATTTTCCTTATCTTTCACAGTAAGATTTATGAAAGAACCACTTAGTGAGGTTTTCCAGGTAGGAAAGCAGTTGCTAAAATGTAATGACAAATATTTCAAATTCATTGCCTTATCATTTAAAGTCACAATACCATTCAATTGTATCAGCTGACATCAAGATGTTATTGTTCTGGAAGATGTATATATGCTTGCTCAAGTGATGTGAAGTATTTTTTGTCATCGTGAATCACCTCTGTTTTAAACTTAACTGTAAAAGGCTTTTCTACTCTGATGCAAGCCAAAGTGGTGTTAGAATAATGTCAAGTGATTTGTACTACTGCTTTATTGCTCATCCCAAGGAGCCATTTTTTCTATATACATATTTTATTGTTCTGATGTTTTAATGATTTCTTATATATTCTGTGTAGAAAGAAAAGCAAAAAAGCAGTTGCATAAACAACACCAAAAAAAGGTGACTTTTCCTTGAACAGGCTAAAGATGTTATAGGATCATGTCCTTTTTTGTTTGTTTTCTTCCAAGGCCCTGTTTTAGGCTCATTTCCATCTCCCCCTAAACCTCTCCCCCCATCTTTCTTCTCATTTAATATGGTAAAAATCATCAAGTAGTAATATCCACCTAGTACATCCAGACAACTAAACCTATGAACCCGCAGTGCACCTGCATGTATTTCCTGTACTGTAGAAGGAAAGTAAATTTATCCATCAGAGGTAGATTCAGCCTTAAGGAACCTGAATATGCCCATTTCCTATGGAAGTGATCTAGCTTCTCCTTGCTAGAAAGGGAAATAAAATTTTCACTACCTTTTTGTCTATATCTGATTAGGAGAGAAATTATTTTTTTGCTGTACATTGCTTAGAGCTTGGTGCAGCTGACACAGAATGTTTTAATTTATGCACAGTTTTCTGTTTGACACAGTGTGGGAAATGTATTTTTAATTATGAATATCTGGGCAGATTATTTAGTTCAGTTGTAATGCTTTTTCTTAAACTGTGTTGGTTTGGTGAAGTAAAGATGTCATTTTTAAATCTAGATATAATATTTTCTCAAGACACCTTACACCTTTCAAGACATAAGCTATGTCCACTCTTCTCAACAATCTAGTGACCACCTAAATGACATTAATAGTACTGCTGATATTCAGCTAATGGTTCTGAGTATCCCGACTTAATGTTGTGCCAATAAATTCTACAATGCCACTGGGAGTTTTCTACGACAGAATCCTGAAATGTGTTTGCATGTGTGGGAGTGTTTTAGAAATTTAATTTAGTATCACCACCACCAGCTCATACTGTAGAATTTTGTACATTGGAGTCTGCATAAAGGAAATCGAACTTCCTGGTAATGTCTTGTTCAAAGATGCCTACTCATTTGTCTCATTTCTTATGCATACTTTAACTCATAATTTCTCCAGAACATTTGTAATACTGATCCCATATACTTAGAGGTTTTTCTGAATAGGCGGCACAATGTTCTGAATAGGAGGCATGGTTTTCAGAAGCAGATAGCTTGGGACTACCAAATAATATAAAGAAACATTTTTTCCTGTACATTTATTTCATATTTTCTGAAAAATATGTGTGCTTTAAACTGGATAACAAAGTTTCAAGACTTTTCTGAGAGAATTTTCAATTTTTTTGTGATTCTATTTTATAATAAAATCATCTAAGTTACACACTTGCAATATTTAGGCTATTTACATTCTATTTTCTTTGACTACATCCCTTTGTATGGTAATTAGAACTTTTGCAAAGTCAAAAATAGTAGACACTAAAAACTGGTTTAGGGATTAAAATATCAATCAGAGATGGATATGTAATAATTTGAAACAGCTTCTCAGGTGCTGAATGAACCTTGTTTCTCCTTTGCTTCCCTTAAGAATTTGCTGGCAAACTTGTCTCTGGCTAATGTAGCCTTTTCCTAATGGGCATTTTATGGCCTAGACAAATCATCATGGTAATTAGCTTACAATTTAAGGCTGAAAGAAGTGTATTGTTTTTGTGAGCAGCCCAAGAACCAAAATAATTGGTTTAAAAATACAATGGTTTTCAAACACTGAGTTATGCTAAATACTATGTGAGAATGAAACAAGACTCATTCTGACTGCCCCAAGAGAATTAAAACTGAGAGCCTTACTCTCTGTGATGTTGATTATTTAGAGCTGGGGAATCCAGTTGAAATGATATAGCTGCAATTTAATGCTATTAGCTTGCTGTATCAAGTCACTGAATAATTGTAGACCTTGCAAGACACTGCTGTTATGGTGTTGATATGCACTGGCCTTTGGGAGCACTGACTGAAGAGGAATGATGAGAGTAAAATAGATTCCGATAAAATTAGAGACAAAGGGAGCAAATAGATACGGATTTCCTCATTTTAGCACAAAAGAAATCTAGCTTAGGTGAAATG
>JBCJKH010068704.1:0-12523 GCA_039877255.1 Loriculus beryllinus | reverse complement strand
CCAATGGGGTTTTCTTTGTCCTCGCTGTTTTCGGGTGCGTGGGGGAAAGCGAGGGGCATCCCCGCCGGGAGGACGTCCACGACCTCCTCCCGGTAGTGTGGGTTCACTAAACCCCCCCACTACCCCTTCCTCTCTCGCCCCGGTGCGCCACTGCCCGGGCAAAGCGGGTTTTAACACCCCCCCTCCCATCATCCGGTCGGTGGTGGTCCCAGGTATCAGATGCTGCTCTTAAGTCCGAAATACTTCTTGCAAGCGTTTGGTTGCAGCTTCTCGGTGCAGCCGGGGGACGGTGAGGAGCTGCTTTCCGCGTTGGTTTTTGCGAGCGTTGGCTGCAGAGAGGTAGGGATTGGGAGTTTCAAGGCTCATCACATCCCTCCCCGAACCTCTTGTAATTCTCTTTTAAATAAGTATCTTTGCTGTAAAAAGTAGCTGGTTTTTGAGGTTCTTCGTATCCTGGCAGTGCTCAATGTCAAGAAGCTGGTTCGAGGCGCTTTGTAAATATTTGGCGGTCTGATGCAAAGGTTTGGTTCCTAAAAGGTGTTTGAGAGCGAATAGGAAGAGGAACGTATGTTATGAGATGGTTATGGGAGAATAATTGCACAGGGTGTTTTGGCTTTGTGGGAGGGCTTTCGGTGCCGGGGGGGACTCCTAAAATGTCTTCTTAATGGGTGCTACAAGACCTTCAAATAGGAATTTAATGTACTGAGGGGTGAGGGAGGGTATACTGCTCACCTCTCTGAGGAGCTCCTTGCCATAAAAGCTTGTTTCCGTATTAAAAGTTTGGAAGCAGGAAAACAGTTTTGGCCTCTGCCTGCAAGTTGTGAGTTTGTTGTATACCCTCACCCTCCATATTTACTCGGGAAGAGATGTGGGATGGGGAGGAAGAGAGTGGTCAGGCTGGCGGTTCCTACAGGCTGTAGCTGGCACTCTCCCAAGGCAGTAAGCCATCCATGGCACGTGCCAGGAAAGGGGCTGCACATCCCACTCTGCCCTGGCAGCCGTGCTAATGCGTGTGCCTCTCTCGCAGCTTGGTTTGTTGCAGACCTGTCTTTTGGGAAATAAGGCTGAAAGAGCCCCGTGCTCCGCCTTGTCTTCCTGCTCTGCAGACCACTTGGTGGGGAGGTGATCCAGCCCATCTGCAGTTCTTCAGCTCCCACCTGGTTTTCCCTAAAACTTGAGGGGGATTTTCTGGGACTGAGAGGTGAGGGTATTGCCCAGTTGGTTCTCCCAGTTGGCTCCTAGTTGAGCATTTTTGAGAAACTTACACCAAAGACTGGTGAGAGGAATGATAAGATGCTCGGTAGCTGAGGCAGTGAGTTTAGGCATGTAGCACCAATATAAATTTAGCACTTGATTAGCAAGTAGCGAATGGAGTCCAAGGCCCCCAGCTGAAAACAGGGCCCTGCTATGCAAAAAACTAGGGATAAGTCTAGTATAAGTAAATTTGGCCAGCACACCTGCGCTGGTTAGGGTTATGAAAGTACTCCAGCTCTTCAGATGTAACTGTGCTGGCAACCCACCCATCACTTCCAAATGTAAGCTATGATACGGACTAGAAAAAGAGTCAGTACAGTTTAGGTTGTTCAAGGAGGTGTTTGACTATAGCAGCAAATGAAAAAGTTTCCTTTGCTGAAGTGAGCTGCTTGTTCTTCCCAGGAATTTGTTAGTTACTTTATCTATGGTTGTGTAAGTGTAACCTTGCTGGAAAAGCCTCGAAAAGTGGCCTAGTCCATTATAACAGGAGGCTTCAGCCCCAGACGGATGAGTTTGCGCACTCTCTGCCAAGCAGGTGTTTCGATACGGTCCGAGACCGATTTCTTGCTCAGTCACTGCCTGATGTGGTGGCTTCTGTGGCCAAGGGTTGCTAACTGGGCTTTTGTAGCCCGGTGAGCCCTGGCTCTGGGAGGCCGTGACCTGGCCTGTTGGCCCTTTCAACCTGAGGAGCTTTTTCATGACTCCTGTGGAGTCAATAGAAAGTGTTACCGGGCAGATCTGAACCCCTGCCATGGCTTAAACACAAGTGGTAATGAAGAATTAACCCTTGCAAAGCGAACATGAGCTTGCTTTCCTGGGGAAAGCCTGAGCCTTGGGAGACAGGGTGAGTGCACCTGCTGCAAGGGCAGGTGGTCCTGTGTCCTGCCCTGCCGCAGGCTGGTGATGCTTCCCTTCATCCCTTCCCTTCTGGAATCTCAGGCTTCCCAGGATGGATAATTAACCCTGACCAAAGTAACAAAATAAAGGTTTTCTGCTGGGCAGGCTGGTTGAACCAGCTAATAGAAGGTCTGGTAAATGCCAGGGACCTTCAAGGGAAGGTGGTGGCCAGGAAGAGGGCACGGATGTAGTGACACCATGCCATTTTGGTGGCAGTTGAGCTTGTGAATCACCTTGGTTCCTCATAGAAATGTGGGCGACACTAATGTTTGATAAGGTACCCCAAAAGCATTATTCTCTCTGGTGTTGCCTTCTCGCTTGGTGTGAGAAAGTCACCACCATTTGCAAATCCCAGTACTTAAAAATGAAGCTGCTATAAAAGCAAGCTGCTCAAAATGTTTCTAATTCAAATAGTGGAGAATTTCTTACTGTCTTTGGGTTATAAAGATAAGCCTTTAAGAAGAGGGCCATTTTCTTAGCCATGAGAAAATGCTTAAATGGAGACACCACCCACATGTTAAGTCCTTTTTAAAAGGGGCTAAATCCTCTTAACAACAATATCTTTAGAGAACTCCTGTGGCCTTTAGATGACATAGGCTGTGGAGAGGCTGGTTCGGCATACTTCAGAAGGGGGCGGGAGGATTTACATTTCCAAACTGAATACTTAGCACCCCTCACATTTTTTCTGGTGATTTAGAAAGCACCTCTTCCTCCCTCCTCCTCAGCATGTCACAGCTGGAAAAGGAAGAAAATGGGGTAACTCAGTTTTTCTCCTAGGTGTTAGGTAGAGAAGCAAGTCTTTAGGACATAAATACTGAATAAGGATTTAAGGTATGGGAGGAAGAACCTGTAAGTTGCATAAAGGAAGTGGGTAGTTAACTAGGAGCTTTTCTTTCTTCTGCAGGAATAAAAAGGTTTGTCTGTGAAGACGCAGGTGTTTTCATATTCAGACCCATTTTTGTATTTCTTTGCCTGACAGTTTGTGTTAGTAGGAGTGAATGCTAGCATGAGTTTGGGGCCTTTGCTTTTGGAATAGCATTTAAGGGAGTTTCTTTGGTTTAAATCCATCTCTTCCAGCAACAGACTGCTTGCTTCTGAGCCCAAGGAGGTACCACATGGTCCTTTGGCACAGCTCTCTGAGGAGAGTTCAAAGAGGTATAAATCCTGATCGCTCTAACTGTGCCAACAAGCATCTAGTGGGAAGCAGGCATCCTAATAAAAGCATACAGGAATAGCCTGTAGCTTGCTGTGCTTGCTGAAGGTGGTCTTGCTGTCCTTACACAGAGCCCAGCTCCGCTGGTGTGGCTCCGTCTGCACCAGAACTATTGAAGTATGGTAGCCTCATGATGATAAGGGCTTTTGGCAGGTTTCCATGAGCAGCTGAGCCACTCAAAGGCTTTACTGTTGCTGGAAGGAGTAGGCTTGCATCTCCCTTTGTCTCTTCTGTGTTATCTCCTTTGCCCTGCTTCTGCTAGGCAATGATCTTCCCCCTACCTCTCTCCTTGGGGAGCATCCAACTGTACTGGTGGTTTGGTTTTCTGCTGCTTTAACAAGGTAAAATAGCTGGGTCTGATGAGCATTAGGTTGGATCTGTGGGAGGTATTGGGCATACATGGCCCAAGATGGGATGAGTGTGTTGAAGGAGACAGGAGCTTTCCCATGCAGTGGTGTCGAGGTGTTACATTGGTTTACTGAGCTTCAGATTTTCAGAAGATAGTCTTGCCTGTTCTTATCGTGGTGTTGTGAGACCACGGAGAAGGTGTTGTGGTTTAAGCGACAGAAGGTATCTTCCTTGTGTCACCAGCCTGCTTGCCAAAGTCTGCATATGGGTCACTTTATGGCCAGTTTATTCTGCTGTAGTGGGTACTTCAACTGATTGAGCAATTAAAAGCATTTCTTTCCCCTCGCTTTATCCCAGGTATGTTGCTGTTGCTCTGTTAACTTTTACTGCTCATTTGTGAATATGTGCAAGCATTAAAAAATAAATAATAATAAAAAATCTTTAAATTTGGAATCAGCTGTGTTTTGCAAGATGGAAGGTTGTCTTGCTACTTCTCTGACTATGGCTGTGGCATACGTTTGAGGAAGGAACACAAGAAGAGGGCTTGCACAAAGCCCTTATCCTACTTACTTTGAGAAAGCACTTCCTTAGCCAGGGGTTGCAATGAGTTTTAGAGCTACCAATGGCCTGTGATTTTTGTCTAATCCCTGTTTGAACCTAGTTGTAGTTTTGACCTCATGTAGCAACAAGTCCTGCCTATGATTTAGCTATCTTGTATGCAAGTGAAAAACAATTCTGTTTGTTTCTGCCTTTTTTCAATCCCCCTTCCATTTTGAACTTGCTGTCTATAGTGGGTTTGGGTGATCCTAGATATTTTGGTAGGGGAAATTATTTTCTCATATGCTTCTCTGCTCAGCTTGTGATACATTATCTTCTGTCCCTGATTGTCCTTTCCAAGCTGAAAAGTGCTAGACCATTTAATTTCTCTTGAAATGAAAGCCATTAATGTTAAAAATAAACATAGTACAAAAAGGCGAGAAATGAAGATGTGAGCTTTGAGCTTTTCTTAGTAGGGTTCTTCAAGTATGACACCTTTCAAACCTCAGTCTTCACTTGTGAAGGTGTGTGCTGGGCTGGCGGCCATGGCTTTATTGGCAGAGTTGGTCCTGGTGCTGGGGTGGAAGGGTGTGAGGATGGCTCGTGCTTTAGTCCTGGCTTGTGAGGGAGCTGCCTGCCAAGGATGGTTTGGAGACTGTGAGTTCAGTTCAGATGGGCTTCGTGCACTGATGGTGGTAATGTAGATCCAGCCCTGCCCAGAGCAAGGCTTCAGCAGATGGGACGCTCTTCTTAGTGTAACTAAATCTCCAGGTTTTACAGTCTCTGCAAATAATCTCATTTACAGCTGGCAGCTCTGAGTGTGTGTATATATCGTGGCAGCTCTCATGCTTACAAATGACTAAGTTGGACTTCAGGCTTTTGTTTTGGCTGGCAGAGTTAATCACTTCCTGCATTATTTTTCATGAGCAGAATTGCGTTTGTTGCTACGGGGGAGCAGAAACCCCCTTCATGTGCCCAGGGGCAGTGATGTGTAGTGGGAGGGAGCCCCTGGTGCCTCCAGGATGAGGCTGCTACTGTGCTTGAGGTGATGCTGATGAAGTATTTGGACTCGGTTTCAATTTCAGTTCTGTTTGAAGACAGACTTGGCAAAATTTCTCAATTTATCACATCTTTAAAAGGGAACTATTTCACTTCTGTTTTCCTCAAGTAAGTTGGTCCAAAACCACACTTGGAAGTGCTATGCCTGGCATGGATGTCTCTTGAAGTACTATGCTGGCTGCTTGGATGGTGCTTCTATTTGCTGGATCTCATGGCATTCATGGAGCTCTTAATGTCTTGTGGGCTCAATGTGAGCTGTGGCAAATACTTCTGTCTGCAACCCTTGTAAAGGGAGAAGAACTTGACTAGGCATTCATGAAGCTAATGCATACTGAAAATGGCCTCTGCTATGTGGTAGGCATGTCCTCTTTCATGTATTTTAGCCCTCTTTTCATGCATATACAAATACATCACGAATGTGTTGGTATTTGTTTGCAAACTCAACTTGCCTAAGGTTAGTGGCATGTGTTGTGTCTCTCTTATTCTACTTGTGAATGGGAACAGTTGTTGACCTGACCTGTTAGAGTGTGGGAACTAACACACTAACTGCCACCACTGCACATGCATGCCCTGCAGCTTTCGGGCTTTCGTGCCAAAGGTCTTTTGCCTAGGACTCAGCTAGGAAGAAAAGAAAGGTGGAGCTCTGAAGATCACCTTTTCAGAATCAGCTAGCAACTTTTGGCGACTGCACTGAGTTATGTGGGCAAATATGGCTTTTGTTTATTCCTACCGCTAGAAGTTAAGTCAGTACCCTGTTCAGTAGCTTCAGGAAGTAGGATGCTTAATTTGATCACCTGCATCTACTTTCCAAGATTTCATCCAGCTCGAATGTGGCTATACCTAGGCTTGGAAGTGTCAACCACCTAAGGCTGATAGCATTTTCAGGTGCCCTACTTAAAAGGTCCAGGACCTGGGTTTTAGGAGGATATTAGGTGCTTCCTGTGATGTTGAGTTGCAGTACTGGAGAAGTAAGGTCCTCACAATAGGGTTTTAGGGTCTCGTCAACACTTCAAGCCACTAGTATTTGCAACTCATAGAAAGCATGTAAACAACTATTTTTGATAGAAGCAAACTGCATTGGAAAACTGAATAACAAGAGGTATCTGCTTGGCCTTGGCTGCCTCAGCTCCAGCATTCCCACTCCAAGTTGTGGTATGTGTGTGTTGGTTAATGCATGCAGAGATTCTAGAAGTAATTTTTATTAATGAACTTCTTGAAAGACTTTCTTCTCTTTGCAATGCTCTTCTGGTTTTGTTCTTTTTGGTTGTTGTACAGCTGTTGGTTCAAAGGTTGCTGCATATTGCATAACTTACTGCTAGAAAGTGGGGCGGGGGAAGAAACTCATTGGCAAACTTCCTTCCTTGTTAATTAAGGTGACATAAAATTCTCTGTTTTAGGGACTGTCTCCATGCAGCGCAAGAGTCAAATCCTTATATGTAGCGTCAGGCTTATCTATCCACTCTACTAGTCCTCTCTAAATAAGATTTTCTCTTAATTTTGGTTCTACACGTTAGTTACAAAATCTTACTAAAATTGGAGTGCAGTAACAGATATATTTTCTTCCTGCAAGCCACTGAATCTGCACTGTAGGATTTCATGATTTTTTTACACATTTTAAAGTACAGATGTAATTTTAGAGCGAAACACTTCTCCCTAGAGCGAGTGTACTATGCTCTCCATAAAACTTAGCTTTCAAATTTGCCTTTCAAATGTTGTTCAGAAACAAACTGGCATGAGACTTGCTTGCATCCCTCCTACCTAGACTCCTATTTAAGACATGTCATCTGGCAAACTTCAGGTCTGGAGGTAAAAAAAGTAACCTCTTGTCCAGGCATTTATATTCATATGGTCCGTACACATTTACAGTAGGCTTCTGGCTTTTTGGGTGCTACAACAGTGTAAGTAGATAGGCATGTAAAAATATTAAATGATGTGCAGAAAGGGTTTTGTCTTGTACTGTACATGGAATGGTGGTTTGTGTGTATCAGGTTGTCCACTGTGTACTGGAAAATACATGCTTTAAAGGGCAGGTCTGAAGGGTTTGCTGCGTTCTCTGTCTGCTTCTGCAATGGAAACTGGGCTTTCCTTCGCCCTCTGCTTGGTCTTTTTTAACATCTGCTGGTTTTAAAGTAGTTTTTCCAACCAGAGATGCTAGAAATTGAATTATATGGAATCACAATGTCTTGAGTGATGCTAGTAACCTAATAGTGCCTTCAGTACTTGTTTTCTTGTGGTGCTAACTCTGGAATTAAATAGCAATTACCATGCATATATGCTGGTGTTATTTTGCCTTGCCAGCGCTGTGTTTTTAGACAGCGTTGGTCGCACACATTGACAGTCAGTTTTTTGTCCCCATACAGTAAGCTGGTTCACACTTTGTCTAATGTCTTCGCATAGCGGGAATTGATGTTGGTTACAGCTCTCACAGAAGGCTTTTGTGTGGCAATATCTGAAAGCTGTCTTGTTGGAGCTTTTATCAAGGCTATTGCAATGGGGCCATTATCCCCGCTCATGGCCAACATAGATATTCACAGAAATTTTTATAATAATGCTTAGTAAGTGGCACGCTGGCCGAGAGCGACAATGCTGGCGTGGTACAGAAATAATACCCGAGGTGGCAGCTGTGCCGCGCGGGGCGTTATCTGTCCTCGCAGACCGGGGACAGGGTGGGAAGGGAACCCCGCGTGGGGCAGACGGAGGCTGGTGATCGGGGCTATCGCAAGCACGAATAATCCTGGCCGTCGGCTCAGCGGAATAAAGTTTTACTTTTCATGGTAAGACTCTTATTGTGTGGCTCCAAGTAACCCTGATGCGAATTGCTGTGGAAGAGTTCTGCACCTTCTCCTTCCCCCCCTAACCCCCCCCCCCCCCCCCTTATCTCTCAGCTGCGCGATATCTGTAGCCTAAAAACGTCTCTTGGGAGTTATGTAAAACTGCGAGTCGGGTGAGAGGAAGCCGAAACTTCACAACTCCCCTATAGTACTCTTTTTAAGCACAAACCTCTTGAGCCTGGTAGAAAAGACAACTTACTGCTTGAGGTGGGGGCAGGGAGGGCTTAAACGGCGTTTTCACCAGCTGCTTTGTCTCAACAGTGGCTATTTCACAGGGTTTATTCCTTTTTACCCCTCAGGATCTGGGCGTTAGAAAAAGCTCTTTTTGTAAAGACAGTGCCATGAAAGCATAAGCAAGTTGCTCATTTTCATTCTCTGGTTCTTAATCATACGAGCTGCCTTGATGATTTTTCCCACCTCAAATTAGCAGCTTATTTATAACATGCTAATGTTCTGCATACCCGTCGGTATTACTGTTCTGTCGTGCTGAGCTGCGAATTGTTCTCTCAAAAATTGACACTGTGAAGATGACATAAATGAACATGGGAGATAGCATATGATAGAAACAAATTCAGGTGGCTTTTGGTATGACTTTTGGTTCACACTTCTTTCTATAAAAGCATTTTAAGTTTCTTTTCTGATTTCAGTTGCTAGTCATGTTTTTGTTGCTTGTTCTTTGTTCTTAAAGAAAAATGAAGACCATTGCCTTTTTGGCATCTTCGCTACCCTTTCATTCCTGTTGGCAAACATTTCTGTGATCATCTCCTGTGTCTGCCACAAGCTGCCTTCTTGGATTGTATGCAGGGGAGTGAGGAACTTCAGGGGGGTATTTCCCCCTTCTCAGGGCCCTTGCAACAAGCACTTTGCAACGGAGAGCCCAGAAGACCCCTACAGGAAGGCTCTTCCAGATCTAAGGGTTAGCAGCATCCTTCTCAATAGTCTTCTGCTTCAGCTGCTATAAAGACTGAAGAGCATTCTAAGTCCAGGCCATGCAACACAGGGTGTCTTGTACATGAAGAAAGAAATGGCAAAATAAAACACATCCCATGACTTGTATTTTCAGCCATGTGCTTTGTTGGTGTTTACAAGCAAGGTGCAAGATCAGTTGGAGGCCTCCAATACTGCTTGCTTGTGACCTGTTCTCTAAAGGTGCTCTTCGTGTCGCTGCTGGCCTTGGTGTGCTGAAGCCCTTTCCTTTTCTTATCTTGGTAACATGTTTTTGCTGAGTACGTGGGAAGTGAACGTAACATTAGTGATCAGGTTGTGTGCTGTCGGCTAGATATTAAGCTTAGGTACAGCCTTCTGCGGACATAAGTGAGTTAATGCTTATCAGCTTTTTTTGTGGTGTTCCTTTCTTTTTTGGTGGGGGAGAAACCCACTTTGCTATGAAGGGGAATGTGTAGGGGATTCCAGAGACTGACATATTTAATTAAATTAGGAGGGTGAAAAAAGAGAGAGAAAAGAAAAGCAAGCTTGTAGGCAGGCAAATTCCCCTTATTCAGAGAAAGCCATATGTTCAGGATACTATCCTTGGTGTGATTTATTTGCTTCAGAATTAGGAAGGAGGGTTGCTAGGAAAAGAAAGATGCATTCACTCTTTCACCTTAAAGAATTTTATGAGGGTGATTACCATCTCCCTCTTTTCTCCCTCTTTCCTAGTCCTGGAGAATAATCAATTTAGCAATAAGTCAGAGCAAGCAAAAAAGTGATTGTTCTCATCTGCAATGCAGAGACTAAGAGGGGCTCTCCATTGAAGCCCAAAATCAAGTATTTCTGCTTCAGAGTGAATCAGGAGTTATCGAATAATTCCACCCTTTTATTTTCCCCTTTAGTTCTGTATAGTTTTTGTTTTCTTGACTACCCTTCAGTTCTTTCAATGGCCTCAGTGCCATTTTGAATACATTTCCCTGCTTCCTCCAAGGGTGGTGGGGGGAGCAGCACTGGTAGTATCAGACGGGCATTGTATCTGTTGCTAGTACTTGATTTCCCAGCTGTTAGAAGATCTTGATTGCCTCAGCATGTGAAGAACAGCCCTCAAACTCTGCTTGACTGGCAATTGAGAAGGGAAGAATCTCCTGAAGACATTGCAGGGAGAAAACTGTAGGCATCTGTGAAGTGCTATAGCATATCTAGATAAAAATATCCCATACTTGAGCTTATCTGTTGACTTGTTCAATGATGATGCCGTGTTGAAATGGAAAAAACCTCAGCAGATCTGGAATAGTTCTAAATTCCTTGAACTTTGTGTAATACTGCAATGACACAAAGGGACAGCATAAGGATCCCAGCAAATGTACTTGCCCACTAGGGCAGCCCTGTCTCTTTCCATGGTTGTGCAAGCATGGCATGCCTAGAAGATTAGGGACAATTTGCCTGCCAGCAGCAGTAGTGGTCCTTAAAAGGTTTGCTTTCCTCCTGAGAAGCTGGTGTCAGATCTTTGTCTAGATTCAGCCCCAGACGCTGGTTAATGTTGTGCAAATCATACAAAAGTGTATTGTTCCTTCTGCTGCAAAGTAATGCTGAATGCCTTCTGCAAGTATTTCACCTCCTGCTGAGTGCCTGAAACAAGGTTTTTTCTCCGCTTTATTGATCTTCCTCATGTTTGAGTGCCTTTCCATGACTGCTTGGGCACGTACATGGTATACTTGGAGTTAAAATGTGGAGTGTAACTTATCAGGTGCGTCAGTCTGAGCTGAGGTGAGAGTGCAGGTCAGGGCTGATGCAGTGGCACACGTACATGGGGGAGATCTTTATGCCCATGTCGCTACAGGTCCACTTGTTTGTGCATCTGCACAGTAGTATTATTGATAGCAGTAGCAGTATTGATCAAGGCCATAACTAGTTGCTTTCTTGTTCTTTGGTGTAACAGTGTAGAGAAACTTCAGCTTCCACTTACTTTCTTGTTGCTTTCAGAGGAGGAGTTGAAACTGAATTTCTTAGGTCTACCATGTTGACCTAAGGTCACATGGTTATGGTATCTTGATCTGATTTTTCCCTTAAGAAAAAGGTCCAAAACCCAGCATGCTTCACTCTGCCCGTTTTGCAGTGAGCTGATTCTTTGTATAGAGATAAACTTGGGAGCCGCTTTTGTTGTGAGGAGATACACTTAACCAGCAGACGCTTGGAGTACCTGTGAGCTTGTGGAGACTGTATCCTCTTCAGACTTGCTTTTCGAGGGGACAGGCTGCTGAGGGAACAGTCCTGCCACCACATCAGCCAGCTGCATCTAGCATTTTGGCTATGACTTGAGATCGGACTATTGATCTCAGTGATGTGAGCTTCAAATTGTGAAAGAACTGATGAAGGCTTTGCGTTGCTTGGGCAAGAAGATGGGACATACACATATACAGCCTTGGGGTTTGTGAAGGCTGAGCAGGAGTCCTTCTTGGGAGCAGTGTAATGAGGTGTGTGCTGGGATCCTGAGGAGCTGGGCTTTCATTTCTTCAGTTTAACTAGCTGCTTGTATCCCCCCTGACATTTTGAGTTTGTGTCAGTCCATTCACTAAGTGTTTTTATCCAGGCTATCAATTCCAACACAGTTCCTGGCCTAAGCTTGGTATTAAGATCTTTAAGAAGGCAGGCCAGCGAGGTGATTTGGGTGAGAACCTTTTACAATCACAATATGGAATTTTGTCACCTTAACAGGCCAAGGCAGTGGTTTGAGCGTACGCCAGCATGCCTTTCCAGAGCTGTGATACAGCTGAACCACAGTGGAAATCTGGAACCGTAACGACACAGCTTATAGGAAGTTTGACTCCCTGCACTTAACCACAAATGTGGTCAATCTTAGGAGAGGCAATAATGGAGAGGAAAAAAGGTGGTAGTATTTGATTAGTTTGTTCTCCTTGTTTTCTGCAGTGCATCTGATGGATACAGCTCCAGCTGTGAGAAAAGAGTGATAATATTACTGGCTGATGGCTCCTTTTTACACTTTAAAGATACTCTTTTGGGGTAGATATAATGAGACTTGCTTTCAGCATAATAAATTATGTAGTCATGTGCTATTATTAAACAGTTGTGCTGCTCAGTAAGCTATCCAGTATTTCTGAGGACAATAAAATGTAGAAGAGGATTAAATACCGTGTCAAGATCTTTCAGGTGATCACCAGTTTCATGCAGAGACTGAAACAAATCCAGTTGTGACAGGTATCAGTAACAGGTGAATGAGGGACAGAGGTCTTCCTATTGTTCCTTACCATCATAGAATGGTTTGTGTTGGAAAGGACCTTAAGATCATCTAGTTCCAGCTCCACTGCCATGGGCAGGGATGCCTCGCACTAGACCATCTCGCCCAAGGCTCTGTCCATCCTGGCCTTGAACACAGCCAGGGATGGAGCATTCACAACTTCCCTGGGCAACCCATTCCAGTGCCTCACCACCCTCA
>JBCJKH010068698.1:0-15445 GCA_039877255.1 Loriculus beryllinus | reverse complement strand
TCTGTTCCCACAGAGAAAGAGCTAGGGGAGAAATCTAATGCTGGACAGATGCAGTACCATGCGAGCTTTAAAACGGTACTACCCACATAGCTCTTGCTCCTCGCATTTTCTCTACAAGTCTATTTGAATCCATTTTGGCTTTTTTTGTTTGTTTGGGTTTGGTTTTTTTTTTTGTTTTATTTTTTTTTATTGTAGTGGCCTGTATGTGGTACTTGTTCTCCAAATAGTCCTGCATAATTGTCTTTGTGTTGCTTTGAACGTATTAAAATACTTTAATGTATTTACACTAGTATCTTGGTAGCCCTTAAAAGTGCATTGCAAATACACTTATGGACAGAAAGTGGAAAAAATGAGCGTTACTGTCTGGTGAATGAAACAACTGAGTATGAAGTGGGCACTCGAGTTTTCTTTACAACTGGCTTTGCTTATAATGCTGAATGTGAGGTAAAGGTACCTCTGGACTAGCTAAGTTAACTTTTTTCTCTGCTGTAGCTGTTGAGAGAGAACTTGTTGCCCAATATTGATCTACAGAGCCTCCTTTTACACTTGTGAACTTATTCCAAGCACAGAAATCCTTGCCCTTGCTGAAAGTCTTAGCCTTCAGCTTTATAGAAAGAAAGCCAGCTAAACACTTAGTAATACGTTAGACTGAAACAAGAAAAGTATGTGTGCAAACCAAATGTTCTTCTGTACTTATGCAGGCTAAATTGAGCAGAGCTTCTGATGATTCCTGTTGAGCAGTATCCCATTGTGAATGTCTCAGCTATACAGCTGGGATAAGATCAGTGCCAGGTCCTGGGGTAGAAAACAACTGTTAAAACACTGCTTTGCCTAGCTTGTTCTTACTGCCTTTTTTCATTCTTTAAATAATGTTGGTGCACCCTGTGCGAATAGTTGGAAGAGCTTCTTCCTATGAAGTACAGCAGCTCTGTATCTCTGGCTGTTAGCTGAACAAGTGTTTAATGACACAATAAGTGCTATACAAGGCAGATGCTGACTGCAGGAGAACCAGTGTAGGTCTGTTTTCTCTAGCTGTCTGCATATAATGGCTTGTGACATTTTGGAAGAAGGAATATAACTTGCATAAGGGTGTTCCTGTTACAGCAATAAAAGACCTCTTTGAGGGTGGTGAGCTCTTGCAGATCCTGTTCATTTAGTTGTGGCAGAGAATACTGGTGCTGGATGTGTCCCCTGTGGCAGCTGCAGTGTAAGTGTCTGAATTTCTGCCTGCAGCTGGCAGAGGGAACTTGTGCTTCATCTGTCACACTGGACAGAGAAGCACTCTGACGTTCTGTGCTAGACATCTGGAGATGTCTTGATATGCAGTAGCTCTTCACTGTTTCTCTTGGCTCCTAATTTTTCTGCAGTTATTAGGCATCAGGGAACGTCCAAACATACTGATCTTGGTCACTTGATTTTATGGTCACTTACTTGCATTATTAAAACTGCTTTTAATCTCTCTGTAAAAGGAAAGGAAAAGTGAGATTATGTAATATGAAATTTCTTTTTTTGTTAGGTTTTTTGCAGCCAAACAAGTTAAAGGGTTTGGGAAAATATAATGAAAACTAGATCTCTTAACTTGATCTCACGACTCTAGAGTTTAAGGAAGATGTGAAACAACGGAAGTCTTGCTTACAGGAGTTTGGGAGTGTATAGGTTTTTGTAGAGAAGTTTCCTTGTTTATGGTTTCATCAACAGTAAAACCCTTCAGCTTTTCCGTATCTGTCCTGGGGACTGTTTCTGAGCTTGATTAGCTGACTTCATTAGAAAATTAATGATTGAAGGCTGTATGTGTCCTGCAGCTTATTAGGGGATGGAGATTGCTGTTCTCCTTAGGATGAAGAGGCCTGGTTTAGGACCCAAGGTTTGAAGATTTTAAGAGCAGTAAGTTTTTTGATCTGGGGGAAAGTATCATCTTCATGAGGCTAGGAAAAGGCAGTCTGACATAGAAAGGCAGGTAACTGCTGATCTGGACATCCAAATCTGTCTGCATGTTGCATGTGGCAAGTTGTTATAATATAAATGGGCAGAAGCACAATATATACTTTGTTTCTTATCCAGATACATTGTATTCATGTACAAAAACATACTGAAATATCAGATAACATGATGTATGCTTCTTACCAGGCACTGTTGTGTATCTGCTTGTGATCTTTCTGCAGTTGTGGGGTAGAAAGATTCAGTACCAGCAGTAGCTAAGGGATGGTAGCATGAGCTTTAGCTAATGAGTCTGTACTCAGTGTCTGAAGACCCTAACCCTTGCTTCTTTGGTTGTATTGGTTTATCTTGAGCTAGCTAGGCTGAAGGTAGTGGGTAAACAGCAGTCACATCAAACTGTGGTTTAGATGTGCCTGCAGGCTGTTGCCATGGGGGCAAACGTAAGTCTCATTTTAAAGAATTTCACTGAGAACTCCCATACTCTTAGACTGCATGACCTGTAAGCAAGCAATTGTGCAGCAATTTGTTGTTGAAGGATGATGGGGTTGATAGACTTGATTAGCTCTCCAGCCTGAATATTTAGAGTCACACTGATGGTACATCCGCAGTAATAACTCCTCAATATTATGGCCAGCTTCAGTCACCCTTGAAAGAAGGGTAGGCATTTAGATCTCTCTTCTCAAAGGTTTTGTTGAAGTTGACAGATGAACAGCAATAAGATTCAAAGCAGTGCCCTATCAAAAAGAAAAGCAGATCTGTACTTAGCCACAAGCCATTAATTGTATGCAAATCAATGACATGCGCAGGCTAGGATGCTATGCCTCTTTCCACAAAGGCAAGAGAAATAAAGGACTCCAAGGGAAAATAGGTATAAATCTGTTGAGAAATGGGCTGAATTAGTTCTATTTCTTGCAGGAGAATTTTTGACTTGCCCTTCTTTCTTGGGAATCTTTTGTTCCCAAAGATAAGTACCAAAGTCCATCACCACATTTTCCCTAAAGAAACTTGATAGCACTCATTGCAGCTATATGTTGACTTGTTAGTTTGTTTTTAACCTTTCTTTGATCTAGTTACAGAACTATCTTGGCTTTAAGAGAGAATACATTTTAAAGACAAAACGTGTTTATGTATTTTTTGTCTGTGCAAACAAAGTGCAGATTCAGTTCTTGTTAATTGAGTGATTTGCACATGTGAGTCCCATTTGTTTGGGAAGAAAGCACAGTGCAGTGTGCTGAAATATGCGTTTTCAGCGCGTGTCTGCCTGGACTGGCTGAGCCCTGCTGTGCAGTGGATGAGGCTGACATCTAGTGCAGGTTCAGTAAAACTTACTTTAAACTCAGGATGTTGCAAAGCTTTTAACAAGTTGCCAGTTCAGATGCCAGCTCACTCATGCGCCTCACTCATATTTTCCTAGCAGCACTGTTTCTGTAGTGAGCAGTGCAACCTCAATTACCTGATTCTTTGGCAAGCATGGTCCCTTGTTACCTGTAGTGACTCTTCCCTAGCTGGCTGAGTTCATATTTGCTGTATGTCAAAGACCTATTTCAGAATTTTTATCAAGACAGACATTCACCATATTTTCTGAAGATGGAACTGCGTCAGTTGTATTGCTGTCTCTTTGAGCACTGATAATGATGCTTGTATTACTGGGACTAATGCAATACAATGCCTCTTAGTTGTAATTGAGTGGCTTATCTTCTTGAAGGGGAAGAAAGCAGATCTTGCAGAGTTGAAATGAACCCCAGAAGCAGGGTAAAACTTAACCATGGTAACTAAGTATTTCTAGTCTTGAAGTTAAGCTATTGTAGAGCTTCCAGATACATTTTGTATATCTGTGTTTTAAACTAGTTTGTGATGTGTCTTGTATCCTTATACTCTAATAAACTGGATGTGGTACAAGTCTATTGCAGGTAAGAGTCAGTGGTTCTTAGAGAATCAGAATAATAAGTATAATGTATACTTATTTTAGTAGGACATTATTTTAATTCTTTCCATTGCCATACCCCAGCTGTGTATTAAAAGAAGTACATCCCCCTCACCTCAAATCCTACACCCGAAACAAATCACAACCTGTAATTAGCCCATTTCTACTGGAGTCCTAGTCCATTCTAACTTGGGGAGTGGCTTCTGCTTTGAGCCTGAGCTTCTAGAGGTTGCTTCCAGCCTGAATGATTTGAAGAATGGGGATTTTGGCCTCCTTTCCCCTACTGTTCTAGCTTTAAAGAGCGAGGAAGGATTCAGTCTCTCTTTCTTCTTAAATCATAGTCTGCTATGAAGGTGCAAGAGAAGTGCTAGTTTTTTCTTAACTAGATAAACAATCATTTTATCGACTCTTGCGTAGTACTGAGGATGTTATCACAGAGCTGCAGCAGTGTTGTATACCACATTAACTGTGATGCAGTGGAGGGATCTGGCAGGGAGACTGGCACTAAGTAGCTTGGGTGCAGTTGTCAGTTTTCATTTGATACGGTTGGAATGCAATTTGGGATACTGTACTTGAGTGGGTGAACATGTATTAGTCCCAGGGTCATAGAGGTCAGTTCAGGTCCTGAAGCAGGGCTGCAGTGAGGCATCTTGATATTTTTATTATATACATTCATCTTATTATTTTCAAATTTCTTAGTTTTAGCTATTTTATCTTTTAAGCCTCTTGCTTAAATCTGCAGCAACTTACTTTAAGCAGCAACAGCAGTGCTACGGAGGGTAGCTCATCACAAGTTTCTGGTCATGTTTGTTGCCATGAGATATCCCCTTGGAAAGAAATGTATTAGTGGGGAAGGAGTCTTCATCTCATCTCCTTGTGCATGGTGACCTCTGCCAACAAGCCATTTCAGAGGTACTGTGCCGCTGTGCTGCAACAGGAATCTTGAGTTGCAGTGCACAGCTATAACCTATAACTAGAGCAATGGAATTGTTAACTCTGGAAAAACGAGGAAGCTTGTATCAAGCCTGCAGTAACTTTATCCAGCAGTAGAGGTCTGTCTTGTTCGGAAAAAGGATTTTTATCAGTGAATCATTAGAAGAGAACTTAAGGAGCTCTTCAGTCGTTTTTAGGGTGAGGTTTTCTTTTTGCTTCTTTGAATACCAATTTAAACTTTTTTAATAACAGCTGGTCTGAAACTAGTACATGCAGTTTAGTGAATCACACTTGCCAGCAGATGGGAGAGGTTGGCAGTCACAGGGCTAGTGTGAGAAGATGTAATTGGAAGCTTAAGCCTGTACCATTTCCCCAGTTCTGGTAGGTGAGAACAAAGCTAGAAACTACTGGCAGCTTTAGAAGTATGGATGGCTAATCTCAGCGACAAACCACAGCTGGGAAGTGAGCTTGTCCTTCTGAAGCTCTCAAGTCAGAACTGAATTCCTTCCCGGAAAATAGGCTTTAGCCAAACCTCAGCTGTTTGGCTTCAGATAGGCACAAGTTGGCAAAAGTTCATGGCCAATGCTAGATAGGAATTGTTATAGTAGATTATCACAGTTGTGAGTTCAGACTGGAAGAAACAAAATTACAAAGCTTTTGCATGTTTGCTATTAATTAATAGAATTCAAAAGCCTGTTTCCACATTGCTTCTTAACTTTGCAGATAAGCATTTCAGTGGGGCAAAATTTCTCTGTAATATGATGATCATAGGTGAACTGCTCTCTTGCATTACAGAACAAACTTGTTAAGTCTTAATGGTGGCACTTTGCGTGCTTCTCCATACAGAATTTTTGAATGGTGTAAACTGTGCAAAATCCTGTACAAATTAGTTGGATATATGAAAACAAATTTAGATGAAGGCTACTGGGTTTTGCTGTAAGTACAAACACACTCTTTGATAAAATGGATCTTGCAATTGCCTAAATCAAACTGCAGCTTATTTTATTGCTTTTTCTGATACTGGTTTAAGTGTGTGTTGTAAATACAACTTCAGAATAATGCAGTATTGATGGTGTTTCTTCTGCCTCTTTGCTCTTAAAAATCTGAATCCCTCACTACTCCTGAAGATGAAATACCTAAGAGAAGCTATGAGTTTTCCAAGCATTAATCCACTTGCACATTGTTTTCAGGTGACTTTTTTTGGTGTGGCTTGTTTTACTATAGGTTATGATCCATTGCTGGAATTACTGGAATCATAACAGTATAATTACCTTACCTGAGATGAGATGACGACAAAGGCAATGGGAAAGGTTTTTTGTTTTTTGGGGTTTTTTTTTAACCTATGAGCAGAGAACTTCCATTTTATCCTTGTGAACACAGAATAGAATATTGTGGTTTTAGTACATCCATATAATATCACAATAGAAGAATAATGGGTTATTTATTCAAGGGATTAAAAAGCGCTGGAGGTGAACAGAAAGATTTCAAAACGAATCATCAGTGTTGCTATTTCTAGAAATCTCTTTCAAAACACTAAACAGTACAGCCTTCTGCCAGCTCTAGTGCCACTGTGCATACCTGTGTGAGGTGCAGAATACAGGCTTTTGAGCATCAGCCCTCTTCCTCCTTGTGAAGTGTACAGGAGGTACCACAGACAGGAGGAAATGAATAGGCTGCAACACCAGAGCTGTGACACTGTTCTGACTTTTTCCATTTGGAGCTCTATTCAAATCCAGTCATTTCATCTTTGACAAAGCAGTGAAACATAGTTATTGAGATGAAATGTTTGGTGGAAAATTATTAGAGAAATGAAAAGAAACTTAGGAGATTGTAAGAATATTAAATCTCTTTATATTTTAGTTACATATTAAACCTTTAGTTGAAGGTGAAACAAGTGAGATGTCTTTCTTGGCTTGTGTGTTCTGTTTTTGTGTAGAGAAGTGAAGATCTTCTTTACTGTATGTAAGTCTAAAATGTGCAAGAATCACGAATAAAACAAAAATGCAGGCAGATTCAAATGAATGCTAATAAACTAAGAGAATAGAACTAAGTATGTGTTTTATCCTAAAGGGAAGATGTGACATTTCCAGTTGTGCATTTCTCTGTTTATCTCTGAAGTATCTGGTTGAAGCCATGTATTACTGTCTGTATCCTGAATATCTATGAGCAAGGCATTAAGGGTCACTGACATAATAAGCAGGTTTTCTAACTCTGAAAATGTGTGCTTTCAGATCATCTGTAGTCTTAGAATTATTAGACTGTTAAAACGAAAAAAAAACCCAACCTAAAACCAGACATGTCGAATCCACTTGTTAGAGCACTTGAAACGTATGCTAGGATATAAGTCTGAACCTAAGGCATTCACTTTGGGCAACAGGCTTTCCTGGTTCACTGTGCTAAGGGATTACCCACAATGTGAATTCATCTTTGCACTGATTATTGTAATAAGAGCAGTATGTGTTATAAAAGCTTATCCATTCTCATACCAACTTAATCACCTGGATTATTCTCTTGGATTTACTCAGCCTGAGTTATGAGTTTGTGTGAAATCTCCTAGAAAAGCTCTTGGTTGTTGGAAAGATTTGCTAATGGCTAAACTAAGCATCTTTTAATGGCTGCTGTGTACTGATGTTGCTTAAAAAGTCTTGAAAACAGAAATAACTTTGAAGATGGCTTGCATTTGTAATACAGATTTAGGGAAAGTACATGGAGGTGTTTAACTATCACAGAACTGAAAGAGGTGAAAGCGAAGTCTGTATCAAGCCTTGATCACAGTGTCCAGAGTCACAGCAGAACATGGAGTGAAACCTCAAAACCTTGGTCGTAGGACTCCTCAAGATTTTGGGTATAACAGGTTTCAAGAAATAAAGTAGGGTTCACTCTTTCTTAAGAAGTTGTCCTTATTTAGAGTATTTCTGCATCTAGAACTTTTCCAACTGTGGTGTGACAATGTTTCTTTCTTGTTTTAATTGAACAGGTATTCTTCCGTACCTGGTGTAAAGGTGATGGGGACACTTCTTGACTGAGTGTCTGGAAGGGTAACTTGGGGCATCAGGAAGACAAATCAGGTCCTATGCAGAAGCTTATTTCCTTTTATTGCAGTAGTCCTTGGTATTATTTCCTCAGGAAGGCGCCTCTGTGTTGGGTGTTTGGGAAGGTGTGAAGGGAGGGAATGTTACATGGGAATTGTTTTGAGAGCTTGAGCAAGGTCTGCCATGCAGCGATGCTCACTAATAAGAGTAGGAGAAGTGAAAAAAAACTTGCCAAGGCTGCTGCCTGTAGTCGGACTTCCAAGGCCAAACTGCTGTGGATTTTGGCACTGGTTATTTTGGAAAGGGCATGGAGCTCTGCTTTCTGAAGTCAAGGCTTTTGATTTGCTAGGATGTGTTTAGTGTGATCTAGAAAATGAGCAATATCCACTGTGTTCTGATTACTTGTTTCTCTTCCTCAAGGTGGTTCTTGGAGTCAGAGTTGGTGTATCAGGACAGGAAAGGAGAAAGATGTCTCATACCTCTAGCCTTCTGAGGAGTGGGAGAGGAGAGAGAAAAGTTTTTCTGCAATCCAAGCTTCTTCATCAAATACACCCTTTTTATAGCAGAAACTACTGAGAAGCATAATAGGGTTGCAATTTATGTTCCTGCTGTATGTGTGCTGGTGGCTTTTATGCTGTTTTCACCATCTTGTTTTTATAGGTATCTTGGATTCTTCTCCATCTTGCACAGTGAAACTTAAAGTGTTTTTTGTTGTTTATCAAAATTGTACCCAGAGGCTGCAAGCATATAACACACCAAAGAAATAGCCTGTCCCACTGCTTGTGTTCCCCAGTTGCTGGTTTTGAAACTTATTTCTTGAAATGAGGCTTGGCATCGTCTTGGTGTTGTTCTGATAAGCTGTTTCTCAGAAGACTTGTCTGTTCTTCTTGACCATCAGACTTGAACACCTGGTAGCAAGAATATTTTCTGAATGATTTCACCAGATCTAGTTCTTCTCTTCAACTGTTGGTTTATCTCAGTGGCTGTCCTGAGCCACTTTTTCTCATGACCAATACTTTGGCCCGATTTGCACTTCTGTGGCATTGTCAGTGTGCTTTTTCAGTAGGACTTGGACTTCCTCATGGGTGCGTAGCGGCATCAGTTCTCAGAGTTTAGTTCTGCATTTTCCTGCAGCTGTGAATTGCCTGTCATGTTTGTCTGTCCTGTGAATACAAACTCTTGCAGTTAAGTATGTGCTTAACCTCAGACCTCTGGTTTCCTTAGCTCACTCTAGGCCTTGACACTTGCTGGAGGCTAAGTACATGTGCCTCCATAGGAGTGAAACTTTGCAGTATCATTTGAGAGTGTGGATCCTGATGAATGGGACAGCAAGAAGGCAGAGGAGCAACTACAGTTCCTGTGGTAAGGAAATGATGCACGTGGCAGAAACAAGATACAGGTAGAGACAGACTACAGTGACAGAATTGAGGGTGGGATTTTCTTAGTTGTAGCTACTGTGAAATATTTATGGCATAAAAACAAGGGATGGAGAATTAGGAGTGACGGACTCTTTTGAAGAAATTCCCCTTGTAATACATTTTTGTGTATCCTCACACATGATGACTCTTCAAGCATAACGGTAACGATCAGGGTGGTAGCTTGATCATGTACTGACTTTTAAATTGATTATACTAGCTGCTTTTAGTGTGTGCTTCATTCTTAAATACAGGGATTATCCCACTGGCATAATTGGGAATGTGCACACTGTTTCAGATCAGCTTGTCCTACAGCGCTTTGCTGGTTTAGGACTTGAGTGGCTCAGGAGATGCAGCATCACTGGTGTGCTGCTGAGCCTTGTTCTTCCAAATCTGGAGCTGAATGTTGCTTGCAGATTCCTGAAGGGAAGGCAGCGATGTCCATGGTCTCTGTTTCCTATGGTATTGAATCTAACTCTTCATTGGTACACTCTATAAATACCTCTGAATACCTCTGTATCTGTATATAATATCTCTGTGTGTAATTTCTTTCTTCATGGAGATTTTACTAAAAGCTGTTCAAAGTATGCAAGTCTCTAAGTGATTTATAGAAGACATAAATGATAGGCTCTCTGTGCTCAGCTGAGTCATACAGTGTGCACAATTAACAGGTGTGTGGTGGCAATCTGCACTCAGCAGGCATTGCTGGGTATGTTTCAGACTCCTGAACATTGAATCAGTTTCCTCTGTAGCATGGGATTTTGAAAGAATCAGCAAGGTATTGAGCATCTTGGTACCTCTTTCATCCTCCTGTTAATTCTTGCCTCTGGATAGGCACCTCTTTTTACTTCGCAGATTTTCTAGAGAAAGATGCAGACCTCATAGCTGTTCTCTTCCTCCTCATGCTGGCAATACAGCTGTATGCTTTGGCTGAGGCTGGAGTGTCTGTATATAGCTTTCTTGTTTGAGTCGAAGATGAGATCCAGCCTAGCTCTTGCCTTTTAATCTGTTGCTGGGCTGGGCTGGTGACGCACTGAGCTAAGCTGGCTGCAGTGAGTTAATAGAGAAGACGAAAGGTGTCAAAGCCCTGCAGAATGGCTCAAGTGCTTGCAGCATCTGACCCATATCCTGAATGCTGAAAAAAAGATGATAAAGCTGCCTCACAAGAAATTACAGAAACTTTTCCTTAAAAAGGTAAAATGCCTTTTTTTTTTCTTGCAGCTTTGCTTGCTTCTAATTACGTTGATGACAAAGTTTAACAATTTCATTGTTTTAGTGCAGTCAGCCTTGTGATTTCTTTGCCAAGATGCCTCAAACTGTTCTCTAAATATAATATATTCTTGGCTTGTGGTTTGGGACACAAAGAAAACCAAAACTACTCAAGCAGCATGCTACATGGGTTAGTTTGACTGCAGCTGCAGTTTGCAGGTTCTTTCACCCTGTTGTGTTGTGATGCCTTTTTAACCTTGCTCCTTGACTCTGTAGAAACATATATTCTGAATCTGTCAATCAGTTGTAGTGCTCTCTGAATGTTTTTCAGTGTAAGAGAGAGTGCTGCTCACTAACTGTTCTGCATTTAAAAAAATTGATATTTAAAGATGTGTGTGTATATTATATGTAGGCTGTATATTTGTACTCTGGTTTCAAATATGCCTGTGTAACTTAGTAGATATAAGGGAACATATAATAGAAAATATATTATGCGTCCACTTAGAACTGTGATTAAACTACCTGAGTTCTAATTTAAAACTACCCAGAGATCACATACTTGTGAAGCACTGTACCTAGCTAGGTATTGAGTGCTGTGGTAATTTGCTATCATAAATAGCAATCTTTAATTCTGCATTTTCTATGGATTCTGTTTTGGCAACATGTTAAAACTTATCCCATGTGTTATGAAAACATACATATGCTGGGTTTTTTTGTTCCCTTCAACACTTCTTAATGTTGTCTACTCATACATACAATTAGTGATTGATCAGAAGTGCAGTCTGTTTATTCTGTAGAGCATTTCAATTTTAGTGTAAGGCTCTTTCAGTTGTACTTAGAGTTTTGCATTTTCAACATGTAGCATAATTTCACATACATGGTATTTTCGTACTGATATCCATAATGTGCTGCTTCAAAGGAAAATATTCAGCTTGGGTTTATTCTAACTAAAACAATGTTAAAGGGGTACAAGAAGTTGTGTTTCAGTGCATGTCAGAATCTGGTGCAGAGCTGTTTTTTCTTTTTTTTGGCACCTTCATAGATGCAGATGGTTGGTTGTACCTCTTACTCTGGAGTAAATTTCCAGTATTTAAATGTTGGCATTACAGTTACTGTTTAAACTGTCCTCATGTGGTTTATGTTGACTGAAAAGAGTTTTCCCTTCTGCTGGAGTGCATACTCCTTACTGCCCACAGTATCTGATCAAATGGTAGTAATCCCACTGAGATAGAACAGCTGTGGATTTTCTGTTATATTCTTGTGTAGAGGGCTGGAAGCACCCATTTGATTGATGTAGGTTAAAATGCAAGAGAGATGGGTTACTACACTTGATTTTTATGTAGTTTCTGAAAATGAATTTGATTTACTGGTTTAAAGTGATAAAGCAAAGGTGGGTGCAGCCAAGAAAGTGATGAGCATAATTTAACATGCCAATAGCAGTAGGTAGCAGTAGGTCATTGGTAGTCTCGGGAGTCCTGTATCAGTTTGCTTTCTCAAAAAACTGTGCCTGTATGGTGCCACATAACAGAGAATGTCAAATAGTATTTACATATGTCTGTTTTGATGGCTTCTGTAATTTCTCTAGAGGTAATGGAGGTTTGTTGAATTTTATCGTTTGGTGGAGGGGGGGCTGTGTGTGGGTTTTTTGTGGGTTTCTTTTGTTCGTTTGTTGGTTGGGTTTTTTTGTTTGTTTTGCTATGTTTTTTTTTTATTTTTTCCCAACAAACTGTTTTTATTTGTGGCAATGTGTAAGGGGAAGACAAAAAGTGGTGAAAACCTCTTCAATCCTTCTAGGATTTATACACTGGTTTAGCTTGTAGAGGCCTTTTTCTGACTTCTGAGAGGGGGAGGCATCACAAAACAAGTGGTTAGATCCTGCCCTCTGCTATGTGTGCACACCTTGGACTCAAGTGAGTGCATAACTTGATAGGATAGAAGCAGGACTCAGAAGAAAAAGAATCCAAACAGTTTCCAAGAATTGGAATATGAATTAGATGCAATATGTCACTGAGTGGTGGCTGGGCAGAATTAATGGATATTTTCTAGGTTTTTTTGCTGTGACACATATGGTATTCAGCAGTATCTTTTTGAAACAAGCATTGAAAAGGACTTATAGCTCCCTTCTTAGTTTTGTGAATATTACTTTACAATGGCTTGCCTGATGGGTAGCCTACCTGAATATTGTTCAGATGTCGGTGCAGTTAGGTAGTTTAAAAGAAATACTTGTAATCCTGTGTACGGAAGAGTGCCCCGAAGTAACAGCTTCCTTAGAATAAGTAGATCAGATGGCGCTGTATTTTCCCAGAAAAAGTATCTACTGAAGAATGACATTGATTATTGCAGTAGATGTCTCCTCAAGAGCTTACTCATCAATATCATGTACTGAAGCAGCAGTCAAACATCAGATGTTACTCAGCTTGCTGTTTGCGTAGGCACCAGCAGCTCTTAGACAAGTGGATGATTCTTTTTATATACACGAGGGGTGGCTTCAGAATTAAGCCTTTAATGGCTGTGTAACTTTGCCCTGGAGAATGCCTGAAAACTGGCATGTTGTGTTTTAAGCTGAGAATATTACTCAGTGGTTACTCAAAGAACTTTTTTCAGGGTCAGCAAAAATTAGTTTGTAGCAGTACATTTAAACAACCTTGTTGCCTACTGGACTTAGAACTGTTGTGAAGGACCGCTGTTTACCCACTGAGAGTGTCCCTCCATGTAAATTTATCTGTGCAGGTTTTCGTTTCTTCTGAAAACTTTGTCTGAAGGAATTGTGCAAAGGCAAATGGGTGTTCCTCCTATAGGATGCTTTATGAAATTGTTATGTGTAGAAAATTCAGCATCACCTCAGCTGTTTGATTTAAGGAATGGATATTAAAATCATTGCTTGTACTAAATTATAATTCAGTAATTGAACCAGCAGGAAAATAAAAAACTAGTGAAAAACATTTTGATTTGAATGGCATTCTGGCAGAGAAAAATAGGGTGTTTAAAATGGGTAATTAGAGTTTTACTGTTTAAGAGGAAGATATTTTCTCCTATTAGCAGAGGTTATTACTTAAGCAAAATAAGACTTTAGCTGATGCAGTTTTTTAGGGATCTGGTGCTGTAAATGCTGATTGGCTGATTTATGGAAATGCGTATATTCTTTGTAGCATTAAAAGGAATTATCTTTAATTTTTTCCAGTGTTTTGAAAAACGATTTGGTAATGACTGCAGTATTGGCAGAGTATTGCTTTGTTATGCATTGTGGTAAATGTCTCTGCCTTTTCCCCATCCCCATCAGGGACTAATACATCCCTTATACATCCCTAAGGACTGTATAATTGAGTCACTGATAAAAATATGAACAGAAAGAAAAGATGCATAGCACCAAAGGAATTTAACAGTGAAGACCTCTTAGATGTCTTTCTGTACATTCATACATATGTATGTCATACATGTGGGCAAGTTATTTTGCTTCTTTATGATGTTACTGGTGTTTTACCATGTTTTATATAAAAGCAAAATACTTCACACATGACTATGATTATATCTAAGATGAGCTTTTTTTTTATCATATGCATGCTTGTTGTTTATTATGTTCTGATGGACTTAGGCAGCTTGTATAAAGATCTGGGGCTAGTCAAGCCAGGCATCTTCCCCATGTGTCTGGGGGAGGAGAACCGGTTGGAGCTGGGACACCGAGTCATGAGCAGAGCTCTGGAAAGCCAGCCTTGTACTACTGCTGCAGCTGCTGAGGCACTGGAGGGATGTGGCAGGCTGGAGAGCGCTGTTTGTCACTTCTGAACGCATGCAGCCACTTGCTGTCCTGCTATCCCTACCTTGCATCTTGCAGCAGTATCCATCCTTCTCTGTCTGGGGCTGTGGTATTGGCAAGACTGGGCAGGGGGAAAGGCTGTTTTGCTGCATGCATCAGCCTTTCTCTAGGCAGTCACCTGATTTGCTCATGCCTATAGTTGACCCCAATGTTGAATTGGCTTCTAGATGTAAATTTGTGCTAAGGAATAACTGCAGTCTTTTAAACATGAGTCTATTGATGTCATTAGAAGGATCTTTGCTGAAAATTATGCTCCAGAGAGTATGCAATTATTTGCAATGATCTGGATCCCTGATGTCTGTAACAGTAATGGCTTGACATGCCCCTTTGAGCAAGTGATTAGACACAAACAAGCCACTGTAAAACTAACTCTTGAAGCAGGAGTTTTCTGAGGAGATAAAAGCAAAACCAGACATTATTTCTGGCTGGAGTTCACAGGAAAAGTTGCAAGCAGGAGCAGTCTGCGACTCTCACTCTTGCTTCTTCTTAGTCACTAAAGACTATTTACCTACTGCAGTTTTAGAAGGCAAGCCTTGGACCTGCCTGCAAGATAATGGCAGGAATTAGGGCTCTGAACTCTTGTTACCACACTGAGCAGCAGAGGATGCAACTGTGTGTGATGTTCGTAGTCTGTTTTGAAAGATTGCTGGGAAGCTTTCTAAAGCACGCAGGTCTCCTAAACTTCCCAAGACACTACAAGACAAGCATGCTTTTGAATGTGTTTCCTGTAGCTTAAGTACAGTATTCGCTTCTTGGTAAGTGTCAATGTGGATTAAGGTAGACTGCTCACAAAAAAAAGAGGGACCTTTCCTTCAGGTCAATGCAAGGCTTTTCCATGGTACAACCAAAATACTATATCCCTATATAAAAGAAGTATTAATGCTGAATATAAATTGCTTGATGACCACTGTCAAAATTACATTGAGAGCTAGGTTTTAATCCTAAAGGGTTATATTCTGTTCTTTCTCTATGCAACAAGGCTTGTACATATTGCATTGTTTTGGCCAAGAAAACACCCTGGGGACTAGCTGCTACCACGAGATCGCTGCTTTCAGCCTGCTGCAACCACTCTGTTCTTTGCTCACAGCACAGCTTGGGCTGTGCTGCCTGCCTGTCGCCTGCCTTGCCCTGCTCCATAAGGCACCTCTCCTGGACATGATCCACTGTCGCCTTCCCAGGA